>WYDI02023360.1:20720-37226 GCA_009867235.2 Psittacus erithacus | reverse complement strand
CTGGCCTTGAACACTGCCACGGATGGGGCAGCCACAGCTCCTCTGGGCACCCTGTGCCAGCGCCTCAGCACCCTCACTGAGACCCATTCTGTGATGATTCTATGATTCCCAGGCCTGCACAAGACCTGATTTATATTTGGAACAAGCTTAACACAGAGAAGTCTATTGTCCTCTGCTTCTGCTCTGTTTGGACATCCCTGTTGATGATCCGCTTAGTCCAATAATTGCAACCCGAGGCAGTTACCATTAGTGCACTGGAAGGTAAGGAGCAGAGGGAGAAGTCCCAACACCAAGGCTTGCAAAAGAGAAGTAAGTAAGGGGCTGTGAAGGCTGTTTGATTACAGCAGCCCATAAAGAGCCATTTCTCTGCCTTTTGTAAGCTTTTAATTTTGGCTGATGTGATTTAAGCTAAATCCTGGCCTGGCATTTCCCCTCCTCCTCGTTACAAGCCATGAAGCTTTGCTGCAGTCACCAGCCACAGGCTCCTTCAGCAGTCGAAAGGCCACTGAAGGAGAAGCAGGGGATGAATTTTTAAAAGCCAGCTCCATCACATGGAAAGATTCCAACCTCTCCCTTGGTTCCGCCGCTCGGAGCGGGATGCGCGGCACTGGCAGAGTTCCTGTTTACTTGTTTTATGATGGTTGTAATGAGGAGCCCATTAAATTAATAGCCGTGCTTTAGTTTTAATGTTATGTTTAGCTAATCCTGACTTACAGTGGCACTCCCCACTCGCAGAGGATAAAACCAAACTCACTGTGGCTATGGGCTCCATCATGCAGGGAATGGATACAGGGGGATGGTGGATACGGAGGGATGTTCAGGAGGGAGAAAATAACATGCGTCCCATTGCTTCTGAGGGAGCATCCCTGAGCTGGTGCCTGTTAGGGAAATCAGTTCAAGCTCAGCAGTTCAAGGACTAAATAAGACAAAACTGATCTAAAGGCGTAAGAAAACAAGCAGTTGTCAGATAGACCTGATCCAACCCCATGAGCAGCTCAGCACATGGTACTGAAACAGAGAACCTCCCGTCCTCCCCTAGGAGAAAGCAGCACCTTGGAGGCTCAGTGGTCAGGGACTGGAAGCTGGCGATGGTCTCCTTGCCTTCACAGATGCAAGTTACCTATTCACACCCTCCAGACGATGTACCCAGGTCAGTGAGTCAGAATCACAGAATCTATATCTAACCCCAATCTCCCTTCTGACAGGTTAAAGCCATTCCCCTTGTCCTGTCCCTACAGGCCCTTGTCCAAAGCCCCTCTTCAGCTTTCTTGCTGGCATCTTTAGGCACTGGGAGCTGCTCTAAGGTCTCTGCGTTCTGATTATCTCGTATAGAGCCTTATGGTACCCTGAAGTATGCATTCCCAGGCTGGAGGGTGGTTTAGGAAACGGAATATCCACAGTAATGCATTTAATACACTTCATGGCTTCTCTCCCCACCATCCTAATGAAACCCAGCCGCAGGAGCCCAGTGCCAGCTGCCGGTTCCACCCATCCGCTGGTTTTCCTGACCTTCCCGGTGCCAGGAAAATTGAACCGTGCTGCCTGCAGGGAAGGGGCACGGTTTAGGCTGTGGCCAGACAGATAAAGCAGAGAAATGGTGCTGCAGAGTCTGAGCTGCTTATCTCCTTGGAAGCACCCTCACACAGCAGGCTCTGGTTCATCAAGCAGTGTCCTCCTCGGAGTCCTGCACTGCTTGTGCCTGATGCCAGCTCAAGTAGTTCTATTCCAAGGCTATTTTCAGCCAGTGAATGGGGTTAGATCTGGGTATAAGAATGGGGTGTCCCATGCGGGGTTGGAGCTGGATGAGCTTTAAGGTCTTTTCCAGCCCAAACCACTCTGATTCTATGCTGGGTAGATGTTTCAGAGCGTGGCTCTTCTGCTGGCTAAAAACCTCCATTCCATAGTGCCAAGAATGGTGCAGAGAAATGAGACCCATGTGCACATCATAACTTGGAGGTGATCTGTATCTTCCTTCTGCCCATGAACTTGCTCACCTCATGGGGTTACCTGGCAAGTCCAGACTTGGGCTGCTCTCTGGGAAAACAACCCCATCATCGGGGAGGTTTTAGTGAGCTGTGTTCAAGGGGCTTCTGTCCCAGATCGCTTTCATCGCCCCTGGGTCTGGAGGCTGATGCTCCGACACTGCCACAGACCCTGCAGCCCTGAGCGAGGAGATGACAACGCAACCACTGCGGCTCTCAGGAGAGCAGGATTCTGCCATCCTCAGCTTGAAAGCGAACAAGGTTTTAATGAGGAGAGCAAGGTGAGAAGGTCTGAAACTCAGGAGCCTTTAGCACCCACTGAGACTGTGGACAGGGGAGTGGGAAGTGTGGCTCAGCCCTGGTGCTATCCGTGCCCTTGGGCTCCCTGGGAGAGCTCCTGCCCTTCTTGCTTCCTCTGCTCCATCTATTTCTATCCAGACCTAGGTTTTAGGTGATGTATAAACCGGTCTGCGATGTTTCCTTCTGTTGCTCTGCATCCTCACACACCCTCCCAAAACCCTTCGCAGGTTTTCAAGTCATATCAAAGCTCTGCCTGAAGAGAAGCACCATTTCCTTCCTAGTGCCTGTGTGTCCATACAGGCTGTGCCTGGCCCAGGGTTGTCTCATCCATGCTGAGCCTGGGGGCTGAGTATGGATGTAGAGGGAAGCGCTCATGGAAAAGGAATGGTTGAAAGTGGACCTTTGGCTGTTAAGCTGGGGGAAATGGTTGGTTAACTTGGTCCTGGTTTCCTGGGATCCTTCAAGTCCTGAAAATTCAGGATGCTAAGTAATGGCAGCTGAGTCTGTGCACTAAATCCATGGACTTTTCCATACTCATGGTCCCATGTGCTGTCTGTCAGCAGTGTAATGTTGTCCTTAATCTGAACTTCTTAATGGCAGTTATTCGTGATTCTGTAGCCTTTGGCTGTTAATGGAGATATTCCTTACCCCGGGAATGAGACGTGGACTTTGGGAGAAGGGCACAGGCGATGCGGATGTCAGTGCTGACTGATCCTGCTCTCTCTGCCTCCTTTATTCCCCCCCGACGAGTAATTGAGTGGTTGCACTTTATTAGTGCCAATAGCTTCCTAGTTTGAGCTATTGGATACAGTTTGGTGTTTCTGTTCCTTTCTTTGCAGCACCCAGGCTTGGTGCTGTCGGGATTAATCCTCAAGCTCACCTGATGCTGAGCTCTTATTGTGACAATGGAGTACACAATCTGACACTCATTCTGTACCTCGTGTAGCTAATTTATGTAACCCAATTTATAAATTACATCAATTGGGGACGTAATTTGCCACATACCTTGTGCACTTCACTGCAACGCTCCCAGCCTGCAGCTCCAACACTCCTTATACCCACAGTCATTTACACTGAAGACTCTTGAATGATTCTGCAGTCGGTTCCTGGACAGACAAGGAGCTGTGTTGGGGAAATGAACACTTGCTGGTGCTGGGGTTAAGTTACTGATCACCCAGTCCCGCTCCCCATGGCATCCTGTGTGTGTCCTGGGTGATGCTGTGTCCTGGGCGATGCTGTGTCCTGGGTGATGCTGTGTCCTGGGCCATGCTGTGTCCGGGTGATGCTGTGTCCTGGGCGATGCTGTGTCCTGGGCGATGCTGTGTCCTGGGTGATGCTGTGTCCAGGGCGATGCTGTGTCCTGGGTGATGCTGTGTCCAGGGCGATGCTGTGTCCTGGGCGATGCTGTGTCCTGGGCGATGCTGTGTCCAGGTGATGCTGTGTCCTGGATGATGCTGTGTCCTGGGCGATGCTGTGCTGGCAGGACCAGACCCAAGCAGAGATAACAGAATCGTAGACTCATAGAATGGCTTGGGTTGGAAAGGACCTTAAGAACATCCATTTTCAGCCCCCTGCCATGGGCAGGGACACCTTCCACTAGACCAGGTCACCCAAGACTCTGTCCAGCCTGGCCTTGAACATTGCCAGGGATGGAACATGGACCCATGTCTTCAGCTTGTGCCTTTCAGGAGCTTCCTGCCTGGGAATGATGAATTCCATCATTCAGCTGATCCCACCTGGAAAGCTGCTCTGCTGTATTCATCCTCATCCAGGAGTATGTGCCCCGGCTTCTCCATCATCCACCCAAGCACACAAGTGATGGAAGGTGGGATGGTCATGGAAATGCTCATGTAAGCACTGTCATTGCCTTTCCTTGTCTTACCCTGTGGCTTTTCAGCTGCTGTCACTGCCCATCTCCCCCACTTTCCCCAGGAGGAGACATAGGTGACAAAGACCATTTATCTGCCATCCCATGCTCCAAACTCCATTCTACCCCTAAGCTGTTGCCCTGTGATTGATGCCCCTGAGCTCTGCAGGTACCAACCTGCAAACGTGACAATTGGGAGCATGGGGATGGAGGTCATCATCTCATAGCCCTGATGGCCACCAGCAGCATCCCAATGCTCACCCTTCCCCATGGCGCTGCCAGGAGGGGTTGTCCCCTCCTCAATCCCTTGGCATCCCAGGCCATGGCTCTTCCCAGCTCTCCCTTTGCTCCCCCATGTGCCTGCCCATGAGGGCCAATGCGGGAGTTGTTGTCCACACACAATCCCAACACACGCCAAGAGCCAGACCCGTGCATCCCAAACCCGGGTGGGCAAAGCCCGGCCCCTTCCCGCAATCATCTCCTGCGGGGCAAAACAAGCAGGAGTCTGCTGTTCTCTCCCTCCCTTCCCCCTTGCTCCTCATTGTGCTTGGCAAAAGAAGGTTAATTAAACTCAGAAAATATCCCTTCTCCCCCCTCCGAAGCATGAGACTGTTAATTTTCTCTTTATATTTGTATTTAATTAATTCCTGCAAAGGCTCCCGCTATATTTTTTGGGTCTAATTTCTCCCTTTGTCTCTCTCTCATTGTTAATCCTCACATATTCAGTTTTTCCCCTCCCTTTTTCCCATGATTGGAAATTCTATTACCATTTCAGAGGCAGGCGTTTGAAGAGAAAATTGAATACCCGTCCGGTCTTGATAAGAAGGGACATTTGGTACCAGCAGTGATTTGTGCAGCGGAATCCCCCCCACCCTGTGGTCAGGGCATGGGTCCCCCTGTGCTCTGCACGCTCATGGTGCAGGATGTACCTGTGACAGGGGGACCTGGGGACATGTGGCATTGCCAGTGCCTTCTGCAGCCCTGGCATGGGGCGGCCGTGCTCTGCCTTATGCCTCTCCTGTGCATTCGCACCCCAGGGGCCACCCCTGCATCCCACTTTGTGCACGGGGATGATGCCCAGCCGTGCTGCCCCATGTTTTGGGGGGAAGCTGTGCTGTGCTCGGTGAGGACCCGCTGTTTTCATGGATAACCCCTCTCCCCATCCCCACCAACGTGAGGCTCTCTGTGCAGAGCACGAGGGGGTTCCTCCTGGGATGGCCCTGGGCGATGGGTGAAGTTGCGTGGCCCGTGTCTATCTGCGGGATGCATCAGCATCGTTGGGGCTCGGTTTGGGACGCGGGGTCCCGCAGCTCCCGCTCTCAGGGCACAGCCATGGATGCAGCATCCCGTTGTGCGTGCTCCCACCTTGTCCTCGCATCCCGGGGACAGGAAAAACGGCTCGGGGTGTGTGTGGGGGTGTGTGTTGCTGAGCTGCCGCCCTGCTCTGGGATCGCATTCACCTCCCTGTCACCACACACACCCCCCCCCGGACGAGCCCCCGGTACCGAAACCCCCGTCCGGTGGCATCCTTCTGGCAGGCGGCACAAGGTGGCACTGTCGGTCCGCGCTGCCGCCGGTGCCTCCGGTGCCTCCGGTGCCGGGACCGCGCGATGCTGCAGCCTCCCTCGGCGGGGGCTGCGCTTGCCGGGGGCCGCATCCCGTGAGCGTCCCGGGCTCTGAGTCCTGGTTGCGGGAGAGGTGGAAGCCCGGCTGTGCCCCGCCGCGGGGCTCGCGTCGCTTGTGAACCCCGGTCACGGCTCCCGGCTCCCGGGGTGGGAACCCGGGAACCCTTCATTGATGAAGGGGCCCAAAGGGTGGGAACCGGCCACGGCTGCTGGCTTGGTGGCCCGAGGTCCGGGAGAGCATCCCTTGTTCTGGGACAGGGTGAGGGCTGCAGCCCCCCTGGCAGGACAAGGACCATGGTCATGGTGTTGCTGTCCCATGTGAGCACCCAGCCTGAGCAGGATGGAGCCGCTACCACCATTGGTGTTGCTGTGATCCTGAGTGTCCCTGGAGCAGTGTCTGGGTGCCACGGTCCTCTCTAGGTACCACACTCCTGCCTGGGTGCTGCACTGCATGGCTGAAGCCTGTGAGTACTGGAGGATTAAACAGCATCCCCAGGGAGAACCCCCCACTTTGGTACCACCACGGAGCTACTGGGACATGATGGAGACCCAGGGTGGGATGTGGGAGCTGGACAAACTCTTTAGGTGAAGGAATCAGCATCCCTGGAAGTGTTCATACACTGTGTACACGAGGCCCTCAGTGCCGTGGGTCAGTGGTGGCCTTGGCAGTGTTGGGGAACGGTTGGACTGGATGATCTTGAAGCTCTTTTCCAAGCTGGTTGATGCTGTGGCTGTGCGATAGCAGCCTGGGCAGGGGGGCGATTTCCCTGAGGAGCAATGCTCTGTTCTCCCCACCTCCCTCACGGCTTTGTAAATCCTGACGGCTTGGACGGAGCTGAAGTGAAACATTCCCTGTTTCCTTGCCCAAATCCGTAGTTTCCTTCTGGCTCCGCGGCTCTGGGCCATATTGCACATTTGAATTTAAAAGCAGATTTGTGCTTGGGCTTGTCACTTATTTATTTATTTATTCCAGGGTTATTATTTCCTTTCAAATCAAGGCCCTGCTTTTGCTTCAGCCCAATGCATCCTATGGGAGCAGTGGCTGATGGACCTGGATTGCGGGGGGCTGCAGGCAGGAGGCCATGGTTGATCCCTGCTCCTCAGGGGTGTCCATGGGGATGCCTGGAGCTGGGGAGGGAGAGCCTGGGAGCCCAGTGCTGGCTCCCAGCCCTGAGAGGGAGGCGCAGAGCTCAGGCGATGGCTGGGGGTGCTGATGGGCGCCCCGCTCCCCTCCCTCCCGGAGGCTTTGCCATCTGCTGTGTGAGGAATGGCATTTGCTCGCTCCAGGGATGTCAGGCTGGGGATGACGCGTCTCTGCGAGCGCTCATTGCCGGGCTGCCCTGGCCAGGCTCTGCTCTGCTCCTGCCCACTGAGCCTCATGTCCCCAGTGTCTCCATGGGCTGGGGTGCAGCAGTGCGGGTCCAGGCTCTGGAGGTGGCCTTGTGGCTTGGAACGTCTTGGTTTTGTCACTGAATCCCAGCCTGGTTTGGGTTAGAAGGGACCTTAAAGCTCCTCCAGCTCCAACCCCTGCTACGGGCAGGGACACCTTCCGCTAGAGCAGGGTGCTCCAAGCCCCATCTTGCGGCATGGGATGCCCAAGTCCCTGTGGCTACCCCATCACAAGGGATCCTGGGCACCTCCTGAGAGCTGAGCTTGGCAGGCAGGGACCAGCCTCAGCATTGCTTTAGGGATGGGAAGAACATCTTCGGAACGGGAGAAGTGGGAAGAAAGGATGGAGAGAGGCAGGAGGAAACCAGGAAAGCAGGGGAGGAGTGGCAGGAGAGGGGACAGAGGTGGGATGGGAAGCACGGAGAGGAGGACACTGGGGAAGGAGGGGTACACACAGAGCAGTGGACCCTGCTGCAGGAGCAGCCCCTGTGCCCCTCTCCCTATCAGGCTGCTAACGAGGATTAATTGCCTGTGCTGAGCTTCTGCATGGGGCCGCCTGTTGCAGCTGCCTGTCCTCCATCCCCATTCCCTGTGTGATTGGTGGCCACACCAACCAGGAGGCTGCTCCAGGTGGGTGCTTCATCACCGGGCATCTGTGCCTGGCTTCAGGCACTAAATAACCCCATCTGCTCTTCCCCATCCCACCCAGGCCACCCCAGTGAGCGCAGGTAGGAGGCAGCAGTGGGGGTCCTCCAACCCCAGAAACCACTGGTCCAGCCCTGCAGGGGCAAGGCCGGCTCTTGGTGGCCTCATCACAGCATCAATGGGGTCCCTTAATACCGATGCTACCATGAAATGGGGTTCACTGGTCACTGCTGGGTCTTCCTGCCTCACTGCGCATGGGGTGGGTGAGCAGCAGCAGGGATCTTGCCCGATGGAGACTGGCAGCACTGCTGGAACCTCACTCTGTATCCTGGTTGGAACTCGATGAGCTCAAACCAGTCTGTGGCTCTATGAGCCCAGCCCATCCAGAGGTACAAACCCAACCTATGGTCCTTTGCCTTCAAGGTTTAGTGTCTCTTGAGCCTTGTCCTGGCTCAGGACAGCTGGAAAACAGAGCAGAGCTTGGGACTGCTTCCTCAGGATGCTCTGGCTGCGGTGAGCGCTTCCAGTGTACAGGAGAGGTGGATGTGACCTGGCCTGGTGCCTGCAGCCAGTGTGAGAGGGGATGGGTGTGTGGCCATGGGGCACCGGGAGCATTGGGGTGCACCTGGGGGGTCCTGCCTGGGCTGGGGTCCCGCCTGGGCTGGGGTCCCAGGGACAGCCTCTGGGATGCAGGGGTCTTGCGAGAGGACAGCAAAGCCCCTGCCCCAGGCCATGGAGGTGCTGAGTGATGGAGGTGATGGGCGCCACGAGGGGGTTCCTCCCCTATGTGTGGGGTTCCATAGCCCAGAGCACACGCAGAGCCCTGCTGGGCTTTATTACACACAGGTCAATAGCTCCCCATTGGGTGGTTTGTTAAAGGAGCTCAGTTACTGCTGCTAATTCAGACCATGGGGCTCCGTTTAGGCTGAGCCTCCTCTTCACTGCCCTTCAGCCTCACCCCTTGTTCCCAGTGACGGGGCTGAGGAGGTGCCAGCATGGATGAGCTGGGATCCCTATGGAGTGCTTGATGGCATCCCTGTCCTTACGCACCCCAATCCTGGCTGGGACACGCAGCATCCCTGATGCAGGCTCCCCCCAGTCCCCATTCCTGCAGTGGGGACCATGGCACAGCTCAGGCACATGGTGGTCACTCCCAGGTAGCTGAGCTTCCTCATGGCCCCGCGTCAGAACCTCTTTAAGACACATATTGACATTAAAAAAGGCCCCTCTGTACCTATTAATTGAAGTCATTAAATGTAATGGGATGGTTATTGCATGTTAAATAAATACCAGCTAATTATGAAAAACATATTTGCCAAGGTTTAACTATAGAAAAGATGCCTCAATTACATGGTTATTAAACCTCAAAAAATATACACTTCCAATAATGAAGTGACATTTCAATGACATACATTAACTGTCTTATTAAGTGTTGGTTCTTTTCATGTTTGAGGACTTTAATTCCGAGCATCCTCCCTGGCACTGAGCATATGATGCATCATTATCTGTCTTTCACTCATCATTTGCTAAACTTCTCCTATAACCAGCCTTTGGATGGGTTTGCTTTTGTTTCCCAGCTCTCAGCTCTCCGTTTGGGCACTGGGATGTGCACTGGGAGCAGGCAGCTTCTTCAGACCATTGAACCCTTCCTAAGGATGGTGAACCCCTTCCTAGATCTGTCCTCCTAAAGCAGGCCGGCAGCCAGGCTTCCTGGGATTTCTGGCACATCCCTATGGGAAGGAAGGACCGCTCTTGGCGTTCCAGATTGGATGGGTTTGTAAGAAGTAGAAATGGGGATGGGGAGCAGGGAAGAAGAGCTCCTCTGGAAGCGCTGGTGTGGCTGAGGGAGGCTGAGTCTGTGCCACCAGCCCATGGCACCAAACCCCTTCTGGGATGCTGCATCCCTCGTGGTGTGGGGATCCTGCCCCAGCCGGGATTCCTCTGCGTTCCCAGTGTCCAGCCTGGCCTTGAGCACTGCCAGGGATGGGGCAGCCGCAGCTTCTCCGGGCACCCTGTGCCAGCGCCTCAGCACCCTCACAGGGAATAAGTCAGTCATTTTCTCATGGAAAAGAAGTTGGAGGAGGGGAAGTCTCCAAGGCCGGGAATACTGGGATTTGGGTCTTTTCTCTGCATTCTCTAGTATGCACTGTTAGGGGAGCGTGGACTGAAGTCTAATCCAGAGGGAAACATCCCTGATCCATCCGGGCAGCATTACACACATTGTGGTGATGCCAGGATGAGGAATAAACGCAGCCTGGCTCTTCCTGGGAAGCTGCCTCGTGGATACCACTCTCCACTTCCTCCCATCCCACTGGCAGCAGAACCACGGTGACCTCCAGCACCATCTCAGAAGGACTCATGGCCAAGGAGCTGAAGCCAAGAGGCTGTGGCTGCCTTCAGGATGCAAGCATCCTACTGCCTGGAGCTTGGAATGTCACAGGGCCGGACACTGCTTCCTCGCTGAGGTTTGTGATGCTCCTCGAGGGATCCCTCTGTGCAATATAACATCCCTATACAGGGAAATTGTCTTAAGTAATGGTTCCTGCATTTTTTGTTAAGGTATATTTATCATATCTTTTATTGGAATAGAATTAAAGTGAAATTAGAAACTAAAATAACTTTAATTATGAACTTCATGATTCAGTATGTAGTAAATCCTTCAGCATAATATTGTGCCATAAAAATGCTATTTTGTGATAATTATTATTATTATAATTAATGTTCCTTAATTGCTAATGTCGCAGGCATGTGTTATCTCCCAGGAGCTCCTGCGGTGTCTCCGGAGGAGCTGCTCTGAGGGGGAATGTGGAGGATCCAGGCAGGTTCCAGGGTGGCTGCAGGGCTGTGGGTTGGTGTCCGTGTGTCCGAGTGATGCTGGAGCTCATCCCATCCCATCCCATCCCATCCCATCCCATCCCACAGTTTCCCTTCATCTGGTGGCTCAGCGCTTCCCGGGGAGGAGGATGCAGTGAGCAGAGGGATGAATGTTCTAAGCTGTGGGTGATGCTCTGGTCCAGGCTTTGCTGTGGTCTCAAGTGGTTGTGGTCGGTCCACAGGCAGGGATAGGCTGAGCGTGGTTTGATAGCTCTGCCTCTGGTCAGGGTGGGAGCACCCATCTGTCCTTGTGGGGATGGGTGCAGATGCACTGGTCATGGCTCGGGGAAGGGATGGGAGCACTGACCGGGGCCTCTGCTCCTCACCCCCAGCCACCAAGGGTGAATTCATCTCCCTTCAGTGCCTGCCAGGAGCTGTGCGGGACACCAGCCTTGGGCGCTGCATCCCTGGAGTGAAGATGCAGAGCAAACGTGATGCCTCAGCCCGTGGATTGCCTCGCTGCTATCCAGCCAGGCGCAGGATGCCATAGGGAATCCCAGCTCAGCTCCCAATGGCTGTTAACACCCGCCGACAGCAGGCTGAGGGCAGGTTGGAGATGCAGGGTGTGAGCAATGGGAGGACAGACTGGCCTGAGGGAATTAGGGAGAAGGCAGCAGGATGGGCAGATGATGCTGTGGGCAGCTTGGGCTTAGTGATTCCTATCAGCATCCTTTATAAACGCAGAGGATGCTGCTGGGTCTGGCAGACAGCGACCCCCAGGCCTGGGTGCAGGAGCACAGGGATGGAGAACACCCAATGCTGATGTGTGGATGGTCCATGTGAGCCCAGGCCTGGCTCGTGCCAGCATGGGGCCATATGGGACCAACCAGAGCAGGAGGCACAAGCACAGCCCCTGAGCGGCCGCTTCCCAGGGGATGAACTGAACCCAGGATGCATTTTTAATGACACCGGCAGGGCTGGGTTTCCATAAACAAGACCAGACAATGGGAACGTGCTCCGGAAGCCGTGTAGAGCACCACGGATGCATTATTTACAGCAGCTTCTGCCTTGTCCATGTTAATTTTACATGGGCACTGGAGAAAGGGAAGGGACCCCGGGGTGTCTCGTGGCCACCTACTTGTTCCATGTGATGGAGATGGATTTCTGAGTCACCAAAGGATTTGGTGTTGATCTTTCCACTGATGTGAAAAGGAGCAGAGATGTTACCTGGGGATATGTAGCCTGGTACGCATAGCCTGGGTTTAGTCTGGTTGATGCATCATTGAGTCTTAACTGAGTCATTTTCTGTCTTCTCCCCATGTGTGTAATGGAAGGGGGATGCTTTCAGAACACTGCACCCCCCCTTGTCCCTCCCTGAGCACAGCATCTCCCTCCTGGCACTGGGGGAGGACCAGGAAGCCTTTGGGAATGGATGATGACACATGTCACCCTGATGGCGAGGGACGAGGTGAATGTGAGAGTGGTCCTCAGCTGGCGCTGGTGGAGGAGGGCTTGGGGAGGAGGGAGCAAGAGCAGAGGGGCGGGTGATGGTGGAGGGGGATGGAGGGTGCTCTGAAGGACACAGGGGGATGCTCTGCCTTGTTTCAGCTGATGACAGGCCAGCCAAGGCGCTGAGCACTGACCTCAGGTCACTATTCAGCCCTCAACCATTAGGTTTCAGAGTTAACACCTTTTGCATTGAACAGGGGATCCCTTTATCCCACAAACCATTGGGTTAACCTGTCCTGCCTTTTCCTCTGCAGGACTGGCTCAAACCTCAGCCCACTCACCCCAGGTAACCCCCTGCATACCCAGCACTGCATCCAAGGCACTAAACACCCTGGTGATGGCACCGCAGCCTTCTGCCACCTGCAATAAATCACAGCAGCCGCACCCGTGAGTCCTGGGGGGCGATGATGGTCCATGATGGCAGATGATGATGTTGATGGCCATGATGGTGATGATGCCATATCCATGGTGGCAAAGCCCATGGACCTGCGAGCCACCTCTGTGGAGCTGGGGGCTCAGATAGTGACTTTCATTCCCACTTTAAAGTTGCCCTGGTTTGAAGCCTGTGTTTGATGCCCACGGTGTGAGAACGCCGGGGTTTGGCTCATCAGGAGCTGCCTGATTTCCTCAGGGGAACCCCACAAAGCGGTTCCAGTGCTCCTGAGGGGCTGCAAAGGTGGGATCAGGGTCCGGGAGCTGCTTTCCCTGGCACTGTGAGGCCTGGAAGGGGTGAGCTGGCAGCTTGACGGCCTGGATGATGGGATATCAATATGGAGAGGAGCTGCTCCTGCCGAGCAGCCCCGGGGCAGCCAACGTGAAACGCTGGTTTCTCAGAGGAGCTGTCAGGTGCCTGCATCAGCTTCCTGCTCATTAAGCGATGCTGTGAGTCACGGGGCAGGGATGGAGCCGGGAAGGAGCTCAGCCGGAGCAGGTATGGCCAGGGGGGATCTCTGCAGGGTGTCCCTGCCCATTGGGAAGCGCTGGTGCACGCACGACGGCGGCTGCTGGATGGAGCCGTCGGGGCAGGCGGGGCTTTAGGGAGCTGGGATCAGCTTTAAGAGCAGAGCGAGGTGTCCCACAGGGCGTTTGTGCTCTCCCATTGCAGCTGCGTGTCCCAGGCCTCCTGCTCCAGACCTGATAGGGTCATAGAATCCCAGCCTGGTTTGTGCTGAAGGGACCCTAAAGCTCATCCAGTTCCACAGGCAGGGATGCCTCACACTACAGCAGGTTGTTCCAAGCGCCCAGAGCATCTCCCACAGTCACAGCTCCCAGCAAACCTCTTCCCAATCAGAGGGTGCATTGCTGCTGGTGTGTCAGGCTGAGGACACAAGGATGCTCCCGTATCCCTCTGCTTCTCAGTCCCCTTCCAGGCAACCTTACTTTGCTTGCAGACCCTTTGCCCTGGCTGGTGACGGGTTCTTGCTGTAATTCAAATGCTGCTGCCTCCTCACTGAGGCTTTGAATAGAAAATTCCCCATTCCAGGAACACAAGCAGGAAAAATGCATTCCCTGTTTTAATTCCACCTCGGAGCCCCGGTGCTCCGCAGGCACCGGTTGTTATCCCAGCTGTCAAGAAGCTTAAAGAGCTGCTGACACCTCCTGGAAAACTTTGACAACCCCTCAGATGGACCCAGCGCTGCCTCCCCAGCCCGTCTGTTCCAGGGCCTCTTTGGAAAACACATCTGTGGGGATGGGAGGAGGGAAAAATACCCCCTTGGTGGCACTGGTCCAGGAGCCGATCCCTCCTGGAGCCCATGAACCCTTGGAGGATCCCATGGGATCAGCTGAGTGGCAGAGTTTGGATGTGAAGGCCCCCAAAGCCTATGTTTTGGGGTGCAGGTTGCTCTCTGCAGGTTTCACATCCCAAAAGGCCCCTGGATGAGCGCGCTGGGATCATCTCATCCCTGCACATCGCTGCTCAGCACGGGGGGTTCAAAGCGTGGCTTCTGGTCCTGGGCGGCTCATTTTGGGTGATGACCAAGGTGGGTGGCCAGTGCTGAGGACCCGGGTGCCCCGTGCAGGGCTCTGCCTTTTAGCAGGAATTTGTAGCAGCCAAAACTTGCCAACAGTTGGAAACCCATGGATTTACCGGATCCCGTTTAGCCCCGCGGTACCCGGGCTGGGTTAACCAGCGAGTGGAGCAGAAGAGCCTCCAATCTCTGCATGCTCTCTCCAGCCACCTGATCCTCTCCCAGTGAGGCTCTTTATTAACAAAGGAGATGCCCGGCTGCTTTTAGAGGCTGAGAACGGCTTCTCCGTGTGATTTTAGGGGGAGGAAGTGCTGAGTCAGCTTTTAGCCTATGGGCTTTGGGTTCAGCTGCCGCCAGCCCCATCCCCTGCCTCCTCCAGCTCTCCCTTGCCAGCCCCCCGCTGAGCGCAGAGCTTTTGAGGTGCCACTCACGCCGCTGTCCTCGGGGCACGGCGAGAAGGGAGGGGAGGATGCGCAGGGATGAACAGAGCCATTACAGCCCTATGGGAGGAGGGATAAAAGGCCCCGGTTCCTGACATAACGAGGGCCTCTCTGCAGGGGTGAGGTGCCCAGAGCTGGAGGGGCAGACATGGGAGTGACAAGCGTGTCCCAGTGCCCGCGGGCATAGGGATGAATGAGGCGACATCGGACCAGCGCATGAGCTCTGCGGGTCACTGTGGGCATCCCCTTCCAGGTCCCACCCTGGCCCTGTGCTATGCTCCTGGCACAGGGGATGCTTCGGGTTTCTTGCTGTCTTTTCTTATTCCCCTCTCTTAGGGCTGGATCCCTCTTGATGGCTCACAAAGGGGCTGGTGATGCACCCACAGTGGGGGCACCTGCACTTTGCTCGCTCCATCACCTGCGTTTCTCTCATTCCCATGGATGGTGGCAATCCATCCTTCAGCAAAACCAAATCGCTTCAGTTTGCTTCCTATGGGCAGAGCTGGGAGGAAGGATTCATCCCTTTCCTCTTGCCTAGGAAACGGCAGCCATGGGACAGATGCGCCCTTACTGGGCCAAAGCAGGTTTGAAAATGGTGGTGGGATATTGAGGATCTCTTCCTTCCTTATAGGTGTAAGAGGTTTTGCTCCCTTGGTAACTCTCCTGATAGACAGCAGCTGCTGCCTTCTTGGGTGTGAGTACCTGACAAGTGTTCAATGTGAAGGGAATTCACTGAATTCAGTCTCTTGGAAGCAGGGGATGGGGGGAAAGTGAAGGATTTCTTTCAATGGAGGGAAGCGATCCAAACCCTGGCAGAGCTCGCTGCTTTCTTCTCCTCCCCTCTGTCTCGAAAGCTTTTAAGTCTGGCCCCATGTGTGTCTGTGCACAAACAAGAGGTGGGAGAACGGCAGCTCCAACGCTGCATCCTGAGGGATGCGCCTGCTCCCGGCTCCTCCCGGAGATGGATGCTGGGGAGGGCAGAGGGGGGGATAATAGAGGAGGAATCCCTGCTTGTGTGGGACAGGCCCTGTTGTCCCAGGCACAGAGATGTCACCTTTGCTCTCAGGTGGGCTTTGAGCAAGGTGTGAGCATTGAGGTGTTGGAAGGACAGAGCACCTCTGCTGCTGTACTCAGCCACAGCGCCTCTTCCCCCCCATCCTCCCTCCTACCATTGCGGGAGCCTCCAAGGGCCGCTTTGATTCTTCACTCACCAGGAGCCTTCTGCTCTCCTGTATCCTCTCCCAAAGGCCCTGCGAAGCATCTGCAGCTCCATCACCTGCGGGACAGGGCGGGATAGCGCCGTTCTTTCCATTTTCAACCCCAAATCACCATGAAACTCATAGAGTAAACTCTGCATTTGTTTCTGTAGGACTTTGCAAAGATCCCTTCCCAACTGAGAGGTGATGGAGCATCACAAACAGGCAGGGTCCTTTCCCTGGGGTGAGGCAGGCAGAGGGCATCCAGCGGGAGCTGGGGCGGGCATGGGAAGAGGAAGAAGCATGGGAGAGAGCTGAGGAGTGCGGGGATGAAGGTGACACAAGTGGCAGGCACCGACCGAGCTTAAAGAGCCAACACCTCAGCCCCCAACTGATCTTTTCCTAATGGATTTTATTATGTCCCCCACTTTGCAGCTGAAGCGGATGCGGTGCCGTTGGGGTGGTGCTGAGCGGACGTCCCTGGGGAGCACAGGGACGAGGACAGAGAGAAGCCTCCTCTCTCTGGTGGGTCCCTGCCCCACGGCTTTGCCCCACTGCTCCTTCGCGTTGCAGAGGGAGCCGCGGGGATCACCCGGTCCCGCACGGCTCCGCGGCCGCTTTAAGGCTTCCTCCCCGTTTAGGAGGCATCGCCCTTTTAAGGCGGGACAGGCTGGGGGGGGGCGGACGCGACGAGGCTCCGCCCACTTCTCCTTTGTGGCGCCCCCTGGAGGCGCCGCTCTCTCTCTCTCTCCCTCCCTCCCTCCCTCGC
>WYDI02023360.1:6351-20540 GCA_009867235.2 Psittacus erithacus | reverse complement strand
CCGGCGGGGGCGCGCGCCGGGGCGGGCGGCGTTCCGGCGGGGGTCTCGCGCCGCCGTCCCATTCATGCGGGGCAGCGGCAGCGGCGGGAGCGAGGCAGAGGCGGCGGCGGCGGTGGCGGCGGCGGAGGAGGGAGGAGGGCGAGGACGAGGACGAGGAGCGGCGGCAGCGGGAGGAGGCGGCGGCGGCGGAGGGGCCCCGGCGGGCGGCGCGGTGTGGAATGCGATTATGGCTGGCACGGCGGAGGCGAGCGGGGAGCGGAGCCGTGAGTAACCGGGGTGGAACTTTGCTCCGCGCGCCTCCACGGTCGGTTGGGTAAAAACGCGCCCGTTTCTTCGTGTTTTTCACCCAAAAATTAGGCGGCGGAGGAGGAGCGGGGCCGGCCCGAGCGGGGCAGCGGCAGGAGGGGAAGGGGGGTGTGTGTGTATGTGTGTATGTGTGTGTGTGTGCACGGAGGGGCCGCGGCGGCCGGGCTGGGCCGGGCCGGGGCCGCGCTGCTGCTGCTGCCCGGGGCCAGCCCCGCATTGCGCCCGCGGCTCCGGGAGCGCGGCCGCGGGAGCCGCCTCCCGCCGCGGGGACGAAAACCCCGGCGGGGACCGAGCCCGTGGCGTTACCCCCGCACGCGGTTCCCGTCGGGGCTCTGGGCAGGTGGGGGCCGGAGCCGCCCTGCTCGGAGCTGCCCGGCTCAGCGCCGGGGTGGCCGCCTCCCTCCCGCAGCTCGCTCCGGGCTCGGCGGGGTTCGCTTCCTCGATGCCGCGCCGCGGGGACCCACCCGAGTCCGGTAGCGCTGGGGGCGTGAGCGGGGCGCAGTCCTGACCGCGCTCCGCGCCCCGGATCCCCGCACCCGCCGCCACGGTTCCCCGCGCCCGCCCTGCCCCACATCCGCGCTGCTGTGCCTCCATCCACGCTGCCGTCCCCGCACGCTGCCAACCCGCATCCCGTCGGGGCGCGGCACCGGGCTGGGCTCGCCCCGACACCCGCAGAGCCGCCGTTTTCCCCCCCCTTCCCCGCGCAGCCGGCGGAGCGATGCGGTGTGGCTGCGGGGTCGTGCTCGCCCGGAGAGGCAGGGCGCTGTGCGGGGCGGCTGCCATCGCCTCCGTTCTTATCGCTACTGTTGTGATCGTGTCGTAGCTGTGCAGCGCCCGGGCGCCTCGCACCGAAGCTGCGGGGCTGTGCTCCGGTGCTGGCTCCGGTATGAACGGGGAGGGTGGAAAATGAAGCTGGCTGCGCATTCGGTGTCCCTTTTCCCTCTCCCTTTCCCATTTCTGCCCTGCAAACGCACACGGCAGCTCCGGCGTGCGAGCGGGGAGGGATCTGTAAAAGCAGATCTCGGTGGCATGCCGAGATAAATCCCGAAATCCCTTCTTTTCCCTTGCCTTCCTTGCAGGGAAATTCTGCCTTCTGCCCCTGCGTGGGGGAGCCAGGGGAGGGGGCCGGTGTGTAAATAGGGTTTAACACGGAGGTCACTGGTTAAGGAGGAGATGGATGGGAGAGAAAAGATAGGCATTAACCTCACTTGTTCGCTCTCCCCTTCCTCCTGCTTTGGGGAGGACAAAACAAAAGCAGAAACCTGCTAACGGCGGGGGGGGGGGGGGAATGATGATGAATATTCATGATCCTTCTCGTATGCTCTGGGACGCGGAGGGGAGAAAAGTTGGGCAGAGGAGCTGCCTTCCCGGGCTGCCGCTCCTGCGGCTTGGAGAGAATCCCTGTTTGCCGAGCGAGGGCTGTGCCGAGGGCAATCGCCGCCTTTTGCTGGGTTTCTTTATGATTTTTTATTCTATTATTGTCTTTTGTGTGCGGCTGCAAACGGGGGGGGAAAAAAAAGCGAAGAGAGGAGCCGAGGCTCCTGCGTGCACCAAAGGTTATCCATTTAAAAACACCGTTTTCCTCTGAACAGCGGCTAATTGCTTCCTGAACGATCTCAGGGTCTTTTGTATATACTCAGTGGGTAAAAATGAGTGACTCGATGTCTGTCTCTCTCGAGACATCGGTGACCAAAGGGGGTGGAAAGGTGGAGGATCCAAGGAGGAGGAGTGGGGCTGAGCCTCGGGGGAAGGATGCACGGATGGTTTGTGGAGCGAGGGGGAAGGTGCCTGGTGCTGGCTGCGGGTGCCGGTGGATGCCGGCGCTGGCAGCGGTGCGGCAGCACGGGGCCGTGAGGGAAGGCTGAGGAAGTTTGGATTCAAAACACCCGATGGGGCGTGCGCTCCGGTGCCGCTCCTCCGGGAGCGGTGAGCCTGGATGCGCCGCTTCCCGAGGGGCTGCCTCCCGCTCCGAGGGGCTTGCTGCAGATGGTGCCCTCACGATGGAAGCTGCCGTGCCAGCGGCACCGGTGAGAGGGTTTGTCTTTCCCCTCTTGGCTTATTTCTCCTCTAATGGAAGCGTCGGATCTGTTACGGAGCGCAGGCATCCGCCTCTGCGTGAGCCGGAGCTGCGCACGGAGCCGAGGGGAAGATCCTCTGTGCACAAAGCCCTGCTCCGTGCGAGGCAGAGCCAGAGACAAACAAACTCCTCTCGACTCGGCTCCAGCCCAGCGCTGTTTGGCCGGAGCTGGAATGGCAGCGGGTGATGCGGCGGCGCTGATGAGCGCTGACGGGGCTGGCTCCGCTCTTCCAGCCCGGCCGCAGCCCCGGCTCCGCTCCGGGGGTCGGTGTCACGCCAGGCCCTTGATTCCGGTGGTTTTACCGTGCTTCAGCAAAGGGAAGGATCCGGATTTGGGGTCGGGGTTAATGATGGAAACTCGTGCGTGTTTATTCTCCAGCCTGAGCGATGGTCAGGGCCTTTGTTGTGCCTGCCCTGCTCCTGGCTGTGCCACTGACCACTGCCACGAGCCGGATTTGGCCCTGAGATGGGAATATTGGAGTGGGAATGCCTGGTGCCGGCGCCCTGCAAACCATGGGGAGCCTTGCTGGCAGCATCAGGCTTCTGCTGGGCCCATTACAATGGCTTTCTATCTGGTGCTGCGATCATTTGTGTGTCCACAGTGAAGTGTCTATTGTGATTTTTGGCACCCTTGACACAATAGAAGGGAGGCGGACCTTGGGAGAGCCAGGGTGGTAGAGGTGATGCCCACTCCTCTGTGCAGTGATGGGGAGGTGGGCGTGGGTCGCCTCGATGCCCATGTGCCGTCCTTGCTGCCTGCAGGCTTGGGTTTGGTGTTGATCTCGGCTGGTGTGATTTGTGTGTGGAGACCTTGGGTTGCTGCTGTCTGTGATCCATTGATATCTCCTCCAAACTGTGTCATTAGAGACTATGAAGAAACCAGTGGGCAGAAGGCTCCTGGTCAGTGTTTGACTGGTGAATGGCTCCGTGATGTGCTGTGTGTGGAGGAAGATCCAGGGGCTGGGAATCACAAGTGATGGAGAGGTGGGTTCAGCATGGCCTGTGATCCGTACCTCTCCTGGATTTGGACTGGGCCTCTGTTCCCAGCAAGTGGCTCTATGTGAAATGGGGAGGAGTGAGCATTTGCCAGCATCCAGTGCTGGGGTGGCTGGTTTGGCTTCAGGCTGGACACAAGCAGCTGCTCCTCTGACTGCAGCCCATGGCATGTTCTAGGCAGTGCTACGGGGAACATCCCTCTACAGACGGATGGTATGTGGTGAGAATACAAGTGCTCCGAGACAGTCTGACCACAGCCTCTTAGTCCAGGCCAGGATGCAGCATGGAAGCCACCCCAATACGTTCCTCCAGCTACGCTGGAAGCCAAGTTTGAGCAAGTGCCTTGTGCATCCGTGGAGGAGAAAAGCTCCAACCAATACGTAAATAAACCTGATGGTTTCCACACCAGGTTTGGGCAGACATGGTTTGTCTCCCCAAAGCGCACGGCTTGTCAGAGCGCAGCTGGGCATGGAGCAGTGTCCTCCTTTGCCTTGCTTCCCTGAGCGTCCTGCACCCGTGGCTGCTTCCAGCCCTTGTTCCGTGTGGAAACCACCACTTAAACCCCTGAATTAAAAACATTTGAGTTTATTCTCCCCTTAGCCAAGGCTTGGCACATCTCCTCCTTGTTGCTGGTGTGCTGAGATGTTTGTGTCTGGAGAGGAGCTTGATGTCTGAACCCTGGGGCTCGCACTGCACCAACACTTTTGCTCTTTCTGCTCTGCTGAAGCCTCCTTGCATGGCAGGAGATGGGCTATTTTAGGTGACCCCTCTGTCCCTAAGGTGTGGGATGGCTAGGCGTGATGGGGGCTGAGTCTGCCCTTGCCCCATGGGCTGCTGTGTCTTGTGAGCTGCCTGATCCATGGAGGAGATTTGTTATTGGGATCAATGCGGTGCCTGGTGCGAGCTATGGCAGGATATCCTCTTTGCTCCTTGAGCTGAGCTTGTAGGGATTTCACTGGAGAAAGTGCCAGGGTGAGAGCTCAGAGCATGGCTGGTGCTGGGAATGGCCTACGTGGCACTGGGGACCCGTTGATGATGGGATCTCCTCCCCATCTCTCCTCCTTGACAGCCTGTGGGTCAGCCCTGGGGCTCAGCACCCACCTCCCTGTCTCCAGCTACCTGCAATGCACTGACCAACTTGGCACTGACAGCCAGGAGCAGCAGTAATCCAATTGCACTTTGCTATCGGGAGCTTTAATCCAGCTAATGACCCTGGCTTCAGGGGGTGAGTAACCAGTGACCATTTGATTTGGTTTTCCTTTCCATCACTGGAGGACAGAGCCTGAGGCTGATTCCGAGCCCTGTCCCTGCTATCGGGCATGGTTTTCAGGTATCGGTACGTGTAGGGTGAGGGCAGCGTGGAGAGGCACTGTAATCCCTGCTTTCCTTTCGGGAGATCCCTCCTTTCCCTTCCTGTTTTCCATCTGCTCCCCTCTTTGGTGAAGATAAACCCTTCTGTTGGAGCTGTTTTGCAACACACTATTATTTTCAGAGAGGAGAAGCCAAGGAAAATCAAGCCTCTCTCTTTCCTACTGTTAATGTACAAAATACAGGGGTGGGAATTGCATTAAAATGTATATAATTATATTGGAGGGAGGGGAAAAAAAACCCTTGCTAATTGCATGGCTGTTTTGAACTGATAAATGCTGAGTGATTCGTGTTTTCCGGGGAGTTCTGGAGCAGAGCTGTGGCCCGGTGCAAGAGGAGTTGGGAGCAGGGCTGGTTTCCCATCATTATCCAGGAAGCTGGATGGGATGCTCGTCATCCTGGAATGCACTGGGTTAGCGCTGATTGTGTCTGGGGCCTGATCCTTTGCCAAGACGAAGGATGCAACCGGTGCTACCCTCATCCAGGCAAATCCCAATGTTCCAGGAACCCTGGAAGTCCTTTTATATGCTCAGTGAAGCAACTGCTTGTGTGTCAAAACATTCAGCCTCTTGCAGAAGTAAATCCCTGGCGAGAGGAGAGACAGATTCCCATCGGTGCTTGCGTTGAGGGGGGGGGAATAGCCTGCATGATGTAGCTCTCCATATCCAGGAGCTGTTGTGCCAGTGCCAGCAGGTTCTGACCCCTTTGGGCAGGGCGAGAGGAAGGATGGGCTCATGTTTGGAATGACACCGATGTGAAAACCACGTTTCCTCCTGCAGACGCCGAGTTGGAGCTGCCGATAACATCGCAGGTAATTGTGATGGCAGCGAGCTGTTTGCTCTGCGCTTTCCTGTGCAGACCCTGAGCTTCGGCAGGGGAAGAGGAAAACCCAGGAATATTTTAGGAGCAGTTTATAAATAGCCCCGGGGCTTGGCCCGTGGGCAGGATGTGCTGCAGCGCTGGTCCATGGCCAGGCTTGCGGCCCTCGCGATGCTTTGCTGGGTGCTGGGAAGTCCTATGGCCGGCTTGAGGATGTGGTTGGTCTCAGGGAGCTGGAGCGGGGCTGAATGTTGGGGTTTGCCCTGGGTTGTGCTGCCTGGTACCAGAGCAGGGGCATTGCTGGGGTGTGAGCCCAAGCTTAAGACATTTAACATCCGTTCCCCAGCATCGTGCTCCCTCCACCCCCATCTCCTCGGTGGTTTTTATTCCTAGAAGTGCTGGCAATGCCATCAGGGTCCCTGCCCGCCCGCTGCTGCTTATCTCCGAGTCTGGCTCCTGGCGACATCCTCTCTGGAATCAAGGGGGAGGGCATGGAATCCTGGAATCCGAGCGGGACCGGAGTTGGCCCGATGAGCCCTTCTGAAGTCAAGAACCTGTTTTTCAGGCTGATGTCATCGAGCAGCAATGGGGGAGGAGGGAAGCAGGAAGGCAGCGCCGCTTCCGAAGGGAGCCGAGCCCGTGACGCCGCCAGCAGTCCCGGCTTCCACCCGTGGCTATTCCCCATTACTGGCACGGAGGCGGTGCCCACGGGGATGCGGCACACGCCAAAGAGGTCCTGCTCTGCACAGCCTCGTGCCTGCATGGGGAGAGGCGGGAGGGAGGGATGTGCTGTGCCAGGGGCATGCGTTCGCTTGCATCAGGGCTCTGGGCAGGATGTGTCTGAGCTTTCCTGGCTCTCTGTGGGGTGATGGCACTCGCTGGAGCCACCATCAATGAGGATAATGTAGGCTTCTCTGGCAGAGGTGCTTGGGCAGCCCTCCCAGTGCAAGCAGGCAGGCACCTGCTTTTGGCTATACGGTGAATGAGCAACTCCATTGCATTGATGGGGTTGGGGTTTCTGGCCTTTGTGCACCCCCAGGATGTGCAGGGATAGAAGCAGCCTTGCTCCGCTCTCTCCTCTACCTGCAGTCTGTCTTTATCGGATGCCCTGCACGCGCTGTGCTGCAGTTGAAGCCCCTGTTGGTCTCTATGAGCAGTTTCCCCTTGGTGGTGTTGCTGTGGGGAAGCTTTTGGGTTCTTCCCCTTCCCTATGTGCCTGTTGCACTGCTGAGTGAGGCTTTGCTGGCTCTCCGGCTGTCACCCCGCTCTGGGTCACCTCCACCTTTGGCAAATAAAGCATGGAGTTGACTTGCACAGAGGAAGCTGAGCCTATTCCAGCTGCAGTGCTTGGGGCAGCAAAGAGGGAAGCAGCGGAGGTTTGGGGGAAGGAAAGGCAGGACATGGCTTGGGTTTTATCCGGGGAGACCTTGTTTGGAGAAGCTTTGTGGTCTGTTCTGTTCAGTCCTAACTCCAGCAGCGGTCGTGCTCGGCTCGGCACGTGACGGCACAAGCGCTGGTGTCAGCACGGGGCCGTGGAAACATGAGAGCTGCAGCTCAGCCGGGATCAAACCAGCCCAGAGCCACCTCCCTTTGCTGGGGGCAGAGGGGGTCCAGGCGGAATCCCCCTGCGGCAGAGCTCCGTGGGAGCTCCCAGATTCCCTCTGGGATATGGGGTAGTGCAAAGACAGAGGAGCTGCTGTTGGACTTCTCTGGTGCCTCTTGGGAGAGCTGGCTGGTGGGTGACCTTCTGGGTCTCTGCAGGTCCAGCTGGACCTCTGCCAGCAGGGATGCGTTTTGGGATGTTTATGTGGGGCAATGGGCTGATGGGTTGTGAGAACCAGGGTCTGTGGCAAAGCCAAGCTGGAAGGTGACCTTCAGGGGATATGATCTGGGCTCTTTTGCTCTAAAGCTGGGGACAAAATGTTGTTAAATGGTGATGGTTGAGGTGGCAAAATCCACATCAGTCTGGGGTCGAAGCCTCGAGCTGGCCTGGGTGCTGATAGCGGGAAGCCCCAGTCCCATAGCTGGGGTCCTGGCCCCCTGGATTGAGGGGCTTGTGGTGTGGAGGTGTGCTCCATGTATCCTGATGGACAACCTTCCTGAAGCAGGATGGGGAGGCAGCAACCTGTGTCCTGTGTAGATGGATGGTCGCCCATGGGCTATGCATTGGTGACCTTGGTGGCGAGAGCACGTGGTGGCTCCAGAGCTGTTCTCCTTGGCACGATGTGACATCTTCTGGAGGACCGGAGAAGGGGAATTGTGTGCTTGAGAAATGCTATTTAATTTCCTTGTTCCTTGTTCTTTTATGCCCTGCTTTTGCTGAGGGTCAAGCTGCTGCTTGAACCCCTTGGGCTGTAGGTGGCTGCTTCTGCTTGTCTTGTTTCTCAGGACAGAAAAGGTTGAATTCCTTGCCTGAAAGAACCTTGCATGGCAGGAGTGGGAGCTGCTGTGCTGTGTGCTGCAGTGGATGGGGTCCTCAGCCCTACGGGGATGGCAGGAGCCTGGGAGGATGCTGAATATACTCCTGATGGAGATGATGGCGGTGGAGATGATGGCAATGGAGATGAGCAGGGCAGCTCCAGAGCTTCCCATTGATTTCATCAGGGTGCAGTTCAGAGCGGGGATAAGATTTGTAATGATTTAACTCACTTGCTAGGGCGATACCGCAGCCAGAGGGGTTTTAATGACTGTGTGGTGAAGGAAGGAGTTAAAGTTTAGCCCTGTTGCAGAGGATTGCATAGCGAGCGCAGCTCTAACTCGTCCCACCACCAGGCTTTCCTCATTGTTGCAAGGCTTTTCCCAGGCAGAGGGACCTAAAAATACACCAGCTGCACGGTGAGGCCGGCTCTCCGGTGCCTTTCCTCTCCCCCGGAATAGCTGCACTCTCCCCAGCACTAATTACTGGCAGCTCTGCAGCTCGTGGGTTTGAAAATGGAGCCGGGTCCCTTCCTGGATGTTTCCTATTGCTGAAAGCAGCAAGGGACTTGGAGAGACGGCAGGTAAAGACCCATCAGACGCTGTTTCCCCTTTCCAGGGTGGTTGTATGGGGGGTTTCAATCCCATTGCTTCCCTCTTCCAGCCTCCCTTGCAGAGTGTGAGGCTGTAAAGCTCTTGTGGTGATTTGCAGCCTTATCCCACTGGTTGAGAGCAGCTTCTCCCTAAGTCCAATGATGCTTTCCCTAACCTTGGGGTGCAAACCCGCCTGGGACTCCAGTAGTGTGTGGGGCTCCTCTTGAGATGATGCACAGTGGAGGACAGCACCAGTAGTGATGCGTCCCAGCCAGGGTCTTGGTGGTGCAGGAATGGGCACTGCAGGCAGTGGGTGCACTGTGGGTGCCAGATGTGCACCTCTGTGCTCATCAGCATGTTCTAAACCCTGGCTCCAGCTGTTAGCACTAGGGCTGGTGCTCTGCAGCCCAGCAGCCTGTGCTGGCTCGGCATCCATCAGGGCCTGGATGAGTGGTCCTTAAAGCCCTGCCCAGTCTTTGCCTTTTGAGGTTGTTTTTTCTATCCCAGTACTGCTTTCTGCTGTCAAAAGTGGTGCTTATTTTCCCAAAGCATGGGCTATCCCAAACCCAGGTTCTGGGCTGGGATGCAGGACCAGGAAGCTCGCAGCCTCTGGGGATGAACGCTGCAGCCTCTGGGGATGAACGCTGCAGCCTCTTGTCACCTCTTCAGCAGTGACCAAGTGGGATGCAGGCATTTATGGGCCATGTCCATGACTTTTTTGATTGAAAGGCTCTTTTGAAGCTGGAGCTTGTGTTTGCTGTGGGCAGCCCCATCCAGGTCATGCTGTGACTGGCTCTGCATGGCCACTTCCAAGGTGAACCGTGGGCAAGCATCCTCTCTGGTGTGGGATGGAAGGGGCTGGGGTGGGTTTGGTGCCAGCTTTGTTTCTGATGGCAGGTTTTCTGAATGCATCTGTGTGCATGGAAAACAAAATGCAAGCCTGTGGGGCTGTCTCCCCATAGCATGGCTCTGTGTGGGGATGCTCTGCACTGCATCCCTTGCTGCCCAGGTAGCCTAACAGGGGGTAGTTTCGGTCCTGCTCTCCCAGTTGGCATGCATACATCCATTCTGGGGTGTATTACTTTATTGCAGCCTGTTTTAGGGCTGGGCTTGGCTCCACGGTGTCTGCTCAGGGTTTTCCATGCGTTGGGACTGCAGTGGTGTGGGTCTGGCTTTCTGGTGGCACTCTGTGGTCCTGGGCTGGGTTCTGCCTGGGATAAGATGCTCCATGCATGCAGCCCTATGGGGTTTGGATGCTGCGTGCTTTCAAGTATAGGAGCTGTCTTGCTGTTAGCCATGCTGTGACCTCTCCATGGGGATCAGAGGTTGTGTGATGGGATGGAAATGCCCTTTGTTCCCTGTGCTGCTCCTCCCATGCTGCTCCCATGGGCATGGAGCTGGGGCTGTGCTGAGGGCTCAGACCCCGCTTTGATTCCATCCCAGTCTCAGGAGCCTGCATCATTTAATCCTGAGGAAAGCAGACAAGCAAACCATTCCTGCTGTTCCTCTGTAATAATCCCTGCTGATGGTTTAAGCTGGACAGACCCACCACTGTGTCAGGTCACTAGGGCGAGATGCTGCTGCTGAAGTCTGTTTCGGAGCAGAAATCTCAGGGGAGATCTGCAGTGTCATCTCTCTGCTCTCGACTCACCCCAGCTCTTGCCTTGCTTTGCTCTCCTTCCAGCTCCTGAGTAGTAATTCCCTGCGTTAATTTGGGAATCTCCTGTTGGGCTTTCTAGCACTGCTTTGTGGCAGCAGCTCTTGCCTGCTTCCTGAAATAGAAGCGGTGAATCATAGAATTGCATTGGGAAAGTGACTTCCCTGTCCTGCTCACACATCCTGGTAGGACAATGCTCCAACAGGACAATGCTCCTGCGCTGAGCTCCCGTTTTCACCTCCATCACCTTCTCCTCTCCTTTTGGCACATGAATTTAATGATGATTTCCAGGACCGGTGGTTTTGTGCTTTGGTTGTCTCTGCACCCACAGACCTTGGTGGCTCCTGGCTTTGGTCTCAGTATTGGAGTGCTGGGGGTGAGCTCTTGCCCTGGCCATGGACCTTGGGAGCGATGATCCCACCCTGTGTGGATGGGTTATGGTGGTGTTGGTGGGATGCGCTGTGTGCTGGTGGGGGGGTTTGTGCAACCGCAGGGTGCTTGTGCTTGTGGATTGGGACAGAGAAGACATGGACAGGGGTATAACTGAGGCAGATATGGAGGGCAGAGCTGCGTTGTCTGCCCATGGCCATCTCCTCCTCACTGCTGGGGATGCAGTGGTCGTACTGGTGCGGGCTTTTGGTTGGCTCCACGCTGAGTGCAGAGCTCTGCATCCTCCCTGCCTGTGCCCCCTCATCCCTCTGGAGCCCCTTGAGCCAACTGCCTGGTGCTGCCCCTGTGTTCCTTAATGCATGGAAATGCCTGCTCCTCCTGCCCAGGGCTCTCCTGGGCTTTGTCAGGTCGGTGATGAGGACAGCAGGCAGCGTGCCAGGGTGCTCAGCTCCCTTAAAAGGTGCTGTGGACATCCTCCTCTGTGTAAGGCTTGGGCTGTGCTTGCTTCAAACTGGGTCTTTGCATCTGCTCCCGGGGCAGGAGGCTGGGGGCTCCCATCAAGGCTTGTTTGGAGCCATCCCTGGATAACACTTGGGTGCTGCTGGTGGTCCTAAAACCAGGCCAGGGCCAGCATTGCCCTGCTGAGGTGCTTGTATGCTGTAGGTGTGCTAAAGCACATTGCTGGGCTCCTGCTGGCGTGCGACCCAGCAGGGTTGTCCTTAGCATCTTGCAGGCTCCTTTGGTCCTCGCACCAGGGACAGTCTTCCTCTGGGGTGGGTGGAATGGGCTTGACATGGTGCGGGAAAGCTTCCTAATCCTTTTCTCCTTGTCTTTCTCCCTAGGGCTGACCGGAGCGGCTGTGCCCACGATACCCTGAATGCCGAGCACAGTGGAAGCAGAGGAGACTTTATCCCGTTAGCTTCTCCCTCCCTTATCCCTTTAGTTTGGGTTTGTTTCTATTTATTTTGTGGCTGGGTTTGGGCATGGCCTTGGCTGGATGTGAGGCTGCTGCGATGCGGCTCCTTTGGCTCAAGCACCACTTATCCATCCACGTTTGGACCTTGCTGCTTTTGGGGAGCACTTGGCTACCGCTGGCGGAAAGCAGCCCCAAGTCTCCCTTTAGGACTTTCCCGGTTTCAGACTGGAGCTTGACGCACTTGGTGGTCCACAACAAAACCGGGGAGGTCTACGTGGGGGCTGTCAATCGGATCTACAAGCTCTCCAACAACCTCACGCTCCTGCGGACGCACGTGACGGGCCCCGTGGAGGACAATGAGAAGTGTTACCCTCCGCCCAGCGTCCAGTCCTGCCCGCATGGGCTGGTCACCACCAACAACGTGAACAAGCTGCTGCTGGTGGACTACTCGGGGAACCGGCTCATTGCCTGCGGCAGCGCATCCCAGGGGATCTGCCAGTTCCTGCGGCTTGATGACCTCTTCAAGCTGGGTGAGCCCCACCACCGCAAGGAGCATTACCTCTCCAGCGTCAACGAGTCGGGCACCATGTCTGGGGTCATCATCGAGGTGGTGAACGGGCAGAACAAGCTCTTCATTGGGACGCCCATTGATGGCAAGTCAGAGTACTTCCCCACCCTGTCCAGCCGCAAGCTGATGGCCAACGAGGAGAACGCGGAGATGTTTGGCTTCGTCTACCAGGATGAGTTTGTGTCCTCGCAGCTCAAGATCCCCTCGGATACGCTCTCCAAGTTCCCCACCTTCGACATCTACTACATCTACAGCTTCAGCAGCGAGCAGTTTGTGTACTACCTGACCCTCCAGCTGGACACCCAGCTCACATCACCCGACTCCACCGGGGAGCAGTTCTTCACCTCCAAGATCGTCCGGCTCTGTGTGGATGACCCCAAGTTCTACTCTTACGTGGAGTTCCCCATTGGCTGTGTGCAGGACGGCATCGAGTACCGCCTCATCCAGGATGCCTACCTGACCAAGCCTGGCAAGGCTTTGGCCAAGTACCTGGGCGTCTCGGAGAGGGAGGATATCCTCTTCACCATCTTCTCCCAGGGCCAGAAAAACAGGGTTAAGCCTCCCAAGGAGTCTGTGCTCTGCCTCTTCACGTTGAAGAAGATCAAGGATAAGATCAAGGAGCGTATCCAGTCGTGCTACAGAGGGGAAGGGAAACTCTCGCTGCCCTGGCTCTTGAATAAGGAGCTGGGTTGCATCAACTCGGTAAGTTTCTGCTTGTCTCTACCCAAGCCAGGTTGTTTCTGGCTGCTGGCGGTGGCTGGGCCCTTCCTAATGACCTGCCCTGCTCCTGGTTTTCCTAGTGGGAGGATTGGCACTCTTAGGGCTGGGATTTCTCATCCTCATCCATTCCTGCATAGATTCCTCAGCATCTTTCCTTGTGGAGAGCATGGTTTCATAGTGGGTTTGGGCTGCATCAGCACCCAAGGAGAGCCCTAAGCAAGGGGCTCCATGCTGATGCACTATGGATATGGGAAGTGTTGGTGGGCTGGGCTGGGAGGGCAGGATGCTCTGTCCTCAGGGCATCTGCTGCAGCTCTGCTGGGGAGTCTCTTGCACATGACGTGTATGAATCTGTGTTGTGGCGCCCTGTGGCCAGGCACAAGGTGTTGAGGGCAGTAGGATGTGCGGTTGAGCAGCGCAGATCTGATGGATAGGGTGGAGAGGTTGACAGTCCAGGTAGGAGTTGATCAGATACTCAGTGTGGAGGGACCACGTCCTCTCCATGGGGCGCTGACAGAGGGTGCAAGGTGCTGTCAGTGATGTGGGTTTTGAGCATGGTCATCCACAGGTGCAGGAGGCGAGTGGCAGCATCCCAAAGCAGTGATTCCCAACCGAAGGAACGTTCCCTTTTGTCCCCAGAGATGTGTCCTCCTGCCTGGTGCTGGGTTATTTTCCAGTCAACATTCTAACCCATGGGTGGCCACAGGCAGGCTGTGGCTCCGGGTGATGGGATCACAAGCTGCTGCTCCCCAGGCAGGGTCGGATAAGTGGCAGAGAGGGGACTGGAGGTCCCATTGTGTGTGTTGGGAGGGTCTACTGGAGGTCCCAACACCCTGCTATTGCTATGAACTCCTCAGCCCTCCTTGCTGGTGCTCAGCACCCACCATTAAGCCCGAGCATGGTTTTGGGTGCCTGGGGATGGGGTTGATGGGTTGGGGTCCCTATGGAGCGGATCTGCCTTCCCTGGCACCGTCCTGCCCGCAGCTCCGGAGCAGGCAGCTAGCAGCTGCCTGACAAAGTAAAGGGGCTGCTGTCAGGAGCACCGGGCTCACAAATCGCATTTTGGCTTTGAACTAATTCAATCCTGCTGGAAAATGATGAAATCGTTTCCCTGCTGCCTGTTGGGTCCGCAGCTGCTGGCTCCACTGAGGAGATGCTGCCGCTTCCTCCCGCGTTCCCAACTGCCTCTCCCAGTGCCCCACGGCAGCACCATGCTCCCTGGATTTGGGGAGCCCCCCCTGCACTTTGGGGGTGGTCCCATACTGAGGCAATCGTAGGATCATAACATGGTTTGGGTTGGAAGGGACCTTAAAGCTCCTCCAGCTCCAGCCCCTGCCACGGGCAGGGACACCTTCCACTGGAGC
>WYDI02023358.1:0-101302 GCA_009867235.2 Psittacus erithacus | reverse complement strand
TTCTTGCTCAGTCTAAACATTCTAAGCAGTAGCTACAAACATTGGTGTTATCACCGCTGTTCCCAGACCAAAAAAAAATCAAAAACACAGCACTGCACCAGCTACTAAGAAGGAGAAAAATGACTGCTACTGCTGAACCCAGGACAGCATCTCATCTTATCTGATGCCCCAAAGATTACAGAACTGGGGTGTACGCATTTCCAAAGGGAATAAACACAAAGAAAAGCAAGCCACAGCCTTAGCTGGTACAAGCCGTCAGAGCTCCACTGACGTCCATCTGCGGGGAACTTGACCCCAACCATACAGAATCACACTTTTTACGCTGAACAAACCCAGCTATGCCATTAGTCCTGGTTAACCTCGGAAGCCATGGTCCCAAAGCATCCTCATGTGAAGGCAGAAAGGGTGGGAAGAGTCATCCCCAAGGGTAGAGAAAGAACACGCAAGAGAAACAAGAAGTGGAAAAGACACTCTGAGGAAGGCAAGATTAGTAATACTCCCAGGAGGCCTCTATCAACTCCATTGTATAATCAATAGGAAGAACAGAAAAAAGAGGTGGTAATACAAGCTGCTCTGGCTGCATCAGCTGAGATGCAAGTTCTGAACTTTGAAGTTTTATAGACGGAGCAGCAGCAAGCATTGGACACAGCCAGAATATGTTACAGCTCAAGAGAGGTGGTTATGGACTGAGTGTAGAGGAAAATTCAAATGCTGAAGCCTGGGGACTAGGGAATCAACAGAGAACATAACACAGTGAATATTAAGCTCTGTCATCCTTGAGATACACAAAATACAGGCTCATTATGTGGCATTCAATCAAATTGCCTTTGGTCCTGGGTTTTTTAACACAGAAATTAAGTACTGAGATACATAGGATACACTTACAACTCAAGAAGAGCATTAGGGATCTATCAAACACCTATGGCCAGTTGAGCTCATCCTGGAAAACAGATTATCTCTGTTTTGCTTTTAAATAAGCGAATATACTCTCGCACCTCTCCTTGGTATTTAAAGTAACTATGTTACGTGGGGTCTTGTATTACTGGAACTAAACAGTAGTCTTTGATATTGCTACTGGAAACAAAAATGTTGATTAAGTTTACCAGGTTGTGTTTATCAGGTAGAGGTACTTGGAAACCAGCAGACACATTGCTCTCCAAGGATAACAGGCCACACTGACAGTGAAAAGGGAATTTGCTATCAGACTTCAAGTCCAATAGCAGACTAATCAGTCTAGTCAAGCTTTCTTTGGCAACAGAATTTCCAACACTAACTTACCTGTGTTTCTCTCAAGACGCCTCAAAATAAATTTGTGTTTAAAAAGTACATATCTACCACAAAAATAATTCATAAATTTATTTCAAAAGTAAATTTGTGTCAGTCTTGACAGCATCTTGGTTGCCCCGTAAGCAGTGATGGCTATCACAGTGAGCCTAAACAGGGCTCCCACTGTGCTCCTCCTGAAAGCGGTGCAGTTTTGGCATCATCACATCAGCAGTGGTGCAGCTGGCACCTCTGCATCTCACAATTTGCATTTTATCTGTGATCTTGTATTAAAGTGTTCATGGGTTGCTGCTGCTAGAAATAGAAGCCTGCTGCACTTCTTAAGGCCCAAATTCTCCATTTCATGGAAGAAAATTTCCTGCTCTCCTGCTCTTCCTGGTATATTGAACAGGCCAATAGCTGGAGACAAGAATTCTGAAAAGATGTAAATTCATCAAGTGCTGCAGTACATTTACAAAGCAATTGCACTCAGTTTGTACTGTGTGCAGAAATACCATGCATATAATTATGAGGCTGATTTTAATGACATTGAAACAAACCTCCATTCTGATGAATGCCTAATTACTGTTATTAAAATATTTATGAAATAATCAATTTATTAGAAAATCTTCTGCAGATGAGCTTCCAGAACGCTTTATTCTAAAATGGCAGCAAAGAAAAACTTGCAAGGCACCAAATTGAAGCATTTTGATCTGAGATAATGCTGGCATCAAGGTCTCTGAAGATGCTGAAGCCCCTGTCCTCTCCAAAGAGAGAATTGGAATAGAGAGAATTGGAGTTTTACTATTTTCTTCATTTAGAACATTTTCAGTTCTTTAAACAAGGGCTATTGTGGAAGCAAACTTCTTCTAGGATTTTTGTTTGGTTGTTTTTTAACACAGGTAGTCTAGATTGGAAATGCATTACTGAGATGAGGAAAGCTTTAAAGTGACTGCCAGTACTCACTCAGACCATTGGAAATTTAGGCTAATATCTCGAGCCTGAATCTGACAGAAATGGGGTTTCACAAGTCCCAGCTGAGAGTATGTTAATCTTGCAGATAAATTTCTCTCAACAGAGCATTCAAAACCTCTAATACCTAACTTGCAGCACAGGTGGGGGAGTGGAAGTCTTGCTTTAGAAAGATACCTACTGCATCTTGTGTTGCGCTTAAGCTTCATAGCCTGCTGTGAAAGTACAGTCAAAACAAAACCAGGAAAATTTCCAGCAAAGAAGACAAAAGCTGCCTATTAAGAGGGAATAAAAATAGTCTTTCATGAAGGTTATGGAATGTGCTCCCATGTATAAGAAAAGATTATACAAGAACTTAGTCAAGTACCTGCTAGGACCAGCCTGGCTATAAGGGTCGCATCTCAGATCAGCAACTCACCGCAGGCATGGAGAACCGCTGCTGATGGAGACAGCAGCAGAAGCCACATCAACAGCCTCTGCCCCAGAAACTGGGAGGTGAGCACTTAAGGGCGCCAGAGTGGGAGGTTGAGGGGACACTAACGAGGACAAAGGGATGCCCTAAACTGTCCATGCCAACCAGCCAGCTCCTCATCCCGCTCGCTGCCTTCCCACCAACATCAGCCAATGCTGGTGCATCCAAAACCACTGGAAAATTGTACGAAGACAAGTACACATTTCCATCCTCTACGATCTTTGGATTTATAGTCCTATTTATGTATGGGCACTCTCCTACAAAGAGTTAGGATTAGGGCCTTTATGTAGGATATTAATAAATGGCTGCTATAAAAACCACATGCAGGGATCTATATTCACTTTCATACCATCCTTTCTATAAGTGAAGTTTGGTTTATGAACAAAAAGGATGACTTTTCCAGCTAACTCTGAAAACCCCCCTTAACCATCTTATAACCAACTTTTTCACATTTCCAGTGGCAAGGGGTGTTTACAGGTGTCAAGTGATCTCAGCTTGCCCCGTAGCTCCCACTGAGGTGCAGCACCAGCAAAGGTGATTGATGCTATCTTGCTCTCATACCCCTGAACCCCACCAGCCACAGGTGCCTCATACACCACTGGCTTATTGCTGCATCCTGCTACCAGCCACAGAAACGTGAAAACTCTAATGAAGGAAGCGGAGATACAGGTTTGTATTAACACACCTGAGGAGAACTCGGATCAGAGTAATTTTTCAAGACAACTGCAGCTTAAGGCTTTGGCTTTGTCAGCAGTTGTTATACCAGCAAGTGAAAAGCCAAAAACAGCTGTAAAACTGTAAAAGCAAGATCTAAGGGCATATCTACAGCAAGCAAGGGAGCACAGGGACCACACCAAAGCCAGGTCCAGATTATCTGGCTTTTGAATTGGAAGCTGTAAAGCAGTTCCAGCAAGCCATTGCCCTTGGGCTAACATGAGTGCCCACAACAGTTCCCCACCATGTAACATGCCATAGGGCTGTGTCCGCCCTGAGACATCTGTGTCACCCCCTGGCACTGATCTGGGCTGTGCAGATACCGGAGTTGACCTTGGCTGCTTCCCCTACCAGGGCATTCTGCTGCACAGTGACCACTCTCAGCTCCTCCACCCTGACTCTGATTCTCCCTTTGACCCAACAAAGCAGGCTCTAAGCAGAGACCAATGCAGCAAGTGCAAAGCCAGTAGCCTTCTGCAAATGGAAGAGCCTCCACAGGCCTATTGTCTATCCCCTCTGCCCATGCTAGGGTCCAGGGAGCCACCCCAGCTGCTGTCAGGAGAAGACCTGAAGCTCCTGTTGGTGGAAGGAGGAGAGCTGGTCCTGCAGAGCGCCCTCCTTCCAGCACCCTCTTATGCTGCACCAGCCACATGCTTCACGCTCTTCCCTCTGCTTTACATCACAGTTTCTGCTTGTCCTCCTTTCACTCACTCCCTGGATAGGAACAGCTAAGCCTGAACACAACCTATTGACTGCACTGCCTGACGCCTTTGAGGAGCTCTGTATTACTAAAACACATATTTCCTCCATTAATCACACATCATTGATTCTTCTGAGTCCTAACATCATACTAAGGCAAGACAGTTAGAATCAAAAAGCCAAACAAGCAGGTGACATGACTGTCGGCACACTGACAGCAGCAGCAGCCAGCAAAAGCTGCTCCATCCCATCCTCACACGCCATGGCCCAGCACTGGTGGCGGCTTTCCCCTTCCCAGCCTTATCCCCAAGCAAGACATTAAAAGACAGGTCATTTCTGTCTACAGCACAAGAATCTATCATCATAGAATGGTTTGGGTTGGAAGAGACCTTGAAGATCATCTGGTTCCAACCTCCCACCATGCAAGTATATCTATATTTGTATCTATACAAAACACCTACATACGCAAACATATCCACGATACTGAGCTGAACCATCATCAGAATGAAATCTTGCAACCTACGACTGCTCCTAACTGTCCCCTCCACCCGCACAGGTCAGGCAATCCTTTTAATGAACAAAAATAGAACTATTTGATGTGCTTTACATGTGAAAAGATTTTATCTGTGCCACACCAGGCAGCTCACAGCATTCAGAAGAGGTCTCCAAAGTCTGCCTTCTCTTCCCATTTAAACCAGAGGGCAGGTAGTCTGAGTGCCTCACATGATCTCAACGCAAGGAGAAAGGCAATCTCTAATAAGAGCACTTCACAGAGATTTGGGCACACTTGCCAAGTTCATTTAAAAGTACTTGGAAGCAAGGCAGTGACCTGCATTACCCCATCAGCCAAGGAATAAGAGGATGTATACTTTGCAGCACACTTGCGTTCATATAGCATGTTAATGCCTCTCCCAAACATCCCAAATGACACAGCAAAAGCATCACTTATCACAATATAGACTCAAGTTAAGGGAGGTTGGGCAATGCTGCTGGGGTCGAGGTTCCTCTGGAAATGCAACACCACTTCTCAGATGTTATTAAATGGAGGCACTTGCCCCACAGAGAAGGGGCAAGACCCTAGTGCAAAGGTCTCAGCAGCTGTAGGCATGCTCAGGGTACACCATCCTGCCTCCAGCCACTGGCTTCACACGTACATGGTGCCAGTGCTTTGGTACAAAGTCCAGTCACTCCAGCAAGGTAAAATGCATGGTGGCTGTGCATATATGACCAGTGGCCCAGGGCAGGGCATGGCTACCATATTTTAGTGGTCCATAATAGAACCATGCTTTATTCTCAGCTAAATTGGTAATGATTCTGAATACCTCCACTGCCTCCAGCAGCCGAGCTTTACAGGACCTTGAGAATCATCAGTAATGAGAAAGGCTTTAGAAATACTTGTTTTTCTTCAGATTTCTCTCTGCCTGGATACCCACTCCACCACGCTAATGACCTGACTATATTGGATTCTATGCTCTCTAAACAGTCTTAATTACATGCTTCGTATCTTTCAATATTACAATAAAATTCACCATGGTCCTATGTCTGGGACAGTCAGCATTGTCATTCATTGAGATTAATTTGAGTATCACTATAAATAGAAATAACAACATCTGATATTATGATGCAGAGTGTTGTGGTGGATGGTTTTAATGCCTCCAAGCAAAACTCATTTAATAGAATAAAATACAGAATACAGTACATGCAGTTTTACAGTATTAGTGTTATGAGATTCAAAACCAGATCAATATTTCTTTCATAAAAATTAATGCCTTGAAATGATCCCTCCATTTGTCATTCCAAAGAGGTCACCTTATTTCATTCCAGAAATTAAATTGGGAATTGCACAAGTATACTTGCTGAATATATGCTTCCACCGTACAAGCTGACAGGTTGTTGCACCTCCCCTGTGCTGCCCCTCATGCCAGCCCCAATTATCTACTAATCCTCTGCTCACATTAGCACCATCATCCCTCTTCTCTCTCCATGGGCAAACATACCTCTCTTGGCAGAGCCAGCCTTCCCGCAAATGACTTCGCAGTCTCTTCTACCTAACATCTACAGAGAGACACTCGAAAACAGAGAGTCGAGATTATTGCTAATATTGAATTTTGCTTTGTCAAGAAAAGAAATTTTACCTCCAAAACACCATGTTACAGAAAAATATATTCATAGCACCTCCAACCACAGAATCATAGAACAGTTGGGGTTGGAAAGGGCCTTAAGATCCTTTAGTTCCACTAATAACTCCATGTGGAAACATGTTAATTCCTCAAGCAAGGATTTTCCTTTACTTTTGATCTATACCGGCAAGATAAGATTCCACGTCTTTTAAGTGTAGCCCAGTATTTCTACAAGAATACAGTATTCCTGCATGGCTCAGCTTGCTGTCATGTATTAGGTGCGTCAATAACAAGGACAAATAATTAGAGGCTGATGAAAATGAAAGCTTGCTGAGAAACACAAAAGCAGGGGTTTTTTAAAAAGAGGCAAAGAATTAAAGTTGACTGTTTCCTGTTTTCTGCTTTTTGTTAAATTCTCTGAGTCTAACTGAAAAATGTATAGTTCTCCTGAAATCTTTTATGAAATCAATCATTAATCCACTTCCTAAAACCACTATTGTCTTCTTAAAAGTTGGAAGAGAAAAATGCTATACACTGGTAATACACTGGTAATACTAGCATCTAGAGAAAAATATTGTTAAAGCATGTTTTCTCCCCAAATACTAGCAACAACCCAATGGCAAGGGCATTGCAGTCCATTCCATTAGCCATTTACTATCATCTCCTTAGGTCAAGTTCAGCAGAAAGGGGCTCTGCACCCAGAACCTTGGGTGGAAACCTCGGACTTACAGTCCATGTTCCCACGGGAAACAAACAAACCAAATGGAGAGAGGGAGGAACAATCACGCTGCAAAGGGTTTTGCTGTGGAGTGAAGGAGTTTCCAGAAACTGATCAGATAAGCAGCAAAAAAATGATTAAAAACCAAACACAAGAATGTCTCAAAACCATGGGATCACACTTTCAGTAAAGCAACTCTCCTACAGCCCTTACACTTTTTCCCTATGGCTGTGCTGCACACCCAGCAGGAAAGAGCACTGATGGCTGTCGAGAACCACAGTGAATTCTCTCAAGGCAGAAGCTGAGGCAGAACCACACTCTCCGTCAACACTGGCTGCAGCCCCCAAATCTTATGGGTGCAGCCAGCCACGTCTTATGGGTGCAAAGAGGATGGATATCTTCACTTTCCTGAGAAAAATGCAGCATCCACCTCAGGGCTCCACTCTTAAGCTGTATCTCTTTCCAAACAATCACATTTCTACTTGCTTCATTGTGTCTAGAGCAGAAGGCAGGATTGCAACTTTCCTCTTTCTCATTTAATACAAAGGTGCCTGCAGACGGAAATATAGCCAAAGCCCCCAAGGGATATATGGGAAGTTTCAATTTACACTCCCAATCTCATTGTACTCCTTTATCCTACACTGGTTTCTAAAAAGTTCCCTGAAGAGACTTGGTAACACACCTCCATGAGCAGCAAGAACCATCGCCGATAAAAACAAAAAGGTATTTCGACAAGAAAGAACGATTGTTGGTTGACTATTTAAAATTACCTCCACTGAGAACAGAAACCTGCAGCAGTAATTAGTTCATTATTAAAGCTTGCAATGAGAAGTCTGTAATTGTGAGACCAAAAATTAGTTTCCCCACATAAAAAAAGAAATCAGTGTGTTGATATTCCCCATATTGCATGGTTCTGCTCTCAGAAAATACGAAGCAGATGAAACATTTGGCAGGTTTTTTTTCAGCACAGTTACTGAATTTCATGGAGTTAAATTTGTAAGGAAAGCTATGACACTGTGAAGTAACGGTATTTTTTTACAATGCAAAACTAGCAGCCTAAAAGCATATTGCCTTGAGCTCCCCAATGCATTTGGAAACAGCTTTCCAAATTGTTTCTGTTTTATTTTTAGTACAGATATTTAATTTACAATCAGCATACTATTTATTGGCACACTTTAATAAGACTGTATTTAGAGAATGCCACTGTATTTGACATCCTTGAATATTCATGCATTTCTGTCTGCATGATCCACCATACATCGTATTATCCCTTCCGCTGCATTAATCCAGGGCCCCAAGCAGCTCCGCTGTTGAAGTGCATGGCTTCACAATCCCTCCCTGCCCAGGACAGAGATGGTGAATGACTCCAAGGAGAAGAGCAAGTCTTGTCTGCAGAGGCACCTGGTCAGGAAGGGCCACCTATCTCACGTAAACTCCTGCCCAGGCACTGGCATTCCTGCTTCCAAAAAGCATCAAGTTAAATAACATGCAAAAAAAAAGCATGCAGCCAGAGCCCCTCAGCTCAACCCCTTCCACTACCTGAGCCATTGCCAAACTGGAGAGAGCTGCAGCTGTTTTCAAGTCAAATATTCAGCCACTCAGTAGGTCTCAGGCCTGGGGTCCAACCTGCTTCCCAAGATGGGATCTTGGCTGGGATGCTCTTCAACATTTTAACTGAAGCAACTCACATAAGGTCCCACACAAAGTTAATGGCAGTGACAAATACTGAACTTGGGTGTAAAGCCTCCTGTTTCCTCTAAACCCTGCTCTTGTATCTCTCATTAGTTATTGTTTTGGAAGAGAAATCTTCAGGTTCTTGGCCTTGACTTGGGAGACATGCTGACCTTCTTGGCCATTCCAGCACCCCCTCCAACACCTCAACACATCCCATGTGACTCAGAGAGAGCAATGACCTCTCTGACTGTGCCTCAGTGTCAGTAGCCCCAACAGCTCCACGGCATCAGTATAAGCATGTCAGTCATAGGCAGGCAGAGTTGGGGTCTTGGCTGCCCTTTGCTCCAGCAGCAGCCATGCACAGCTGGGACTTGGGGCCATCCCCACAGTTCCGGAGGAAATCCCCCATCTCAGTATTCCCAGCACCTTTTATTGATGGTGCAATCCAGGGACAAGTGGGAAGAGAGATCTAGAGGCAGGGGAGGGACTTCCGCTTTCATCACACAGGAAAAAGCCCAAGTCTAATACAGATCCTTCACATTCTTAAAGAAGGCAAGCTGCTACAAGACTTCAAAGAGTAACTATCCAGATGAATTCAAACCAGAGGACCTCAGTGCTGTTCTCCCCTGCTGATCACCTGTTGCCATTAGCCGAAGATACTCCCAAAGCAAACCCCCATGTTAGACTGGGAACAGACAGGTGAGCTGCATGGAGAGAGACTGTAGCTTCAGATGCAGGGAGGAAGATGAATAGACTAAATCTTACCCAGCCTGGAGAGAAAGCCCCTTAAGCATCAGTAGCTGGCTGAGGAAACCCCACTGTGCTCTGTATGGGTTATATATATTTTTTTCTTTTTCCTCCCTACATTAAGGTAGAGTACAAATGCTTCTCTTCCAAGATACTGTCAGAGAAATGTAAGCGCTAGTAAGATTTCTTTGCAGAGGCTTCCACAGATGGAAAGCATTTTCACCTACAAGCTGTTAGGGAAAAGCCAGGTTGGGCATGAAAATACAAGTTCAGAAGCCATTCACCCACTCCTCAACACACTGCCCTGGTAAGTAAAACCTATGGTGAGCCCTGAGAATCAAGTTGGCTGCAACAGCTCATGCACTGAGAAAGTACTTACATTAACAAGCTTTTGTGGTTGGGTAGTTGTTTTTTTTCTTTCCAGTAACTTACAGCTTCTCACCCACCCCCATACAACAGTACTTCATTGCTTAACAGGTCCAGCTCTCCTCCTCTCTCTTAAAATAGTTTGTTCTTTCTTATTTCTCTCTGGCTGGGACATTTTTCTGAACTCTGTTTCGGAGGAGTAGAGCGCAATAGGGAACTGTTTTATTGCATGGAAAAATCTGCTTGAGAAAGGCAGAACCAAGCTGTAAAACCCCTCTCACAGTTTGTACCAGCTCCTGCTCTCCGAATGATTTGGTTCAAAACCAATTTTGAACAGATGCTTAGTCACAATACCTTAAAATGTTTAGATTTATTTAAGTATCTCTACAGGCAGAAACTGCCCAAATGTCTTACTTCCTGCAAACTGTGTATCGTATTTGTAATGTATTACCAGAGATTTTGCAGGTATCATGGCATTATACAAACACCTCCTGGTGCCTGGGGTTTCCCTCTGAACAAAAGCTCAGTAGAATGCCCAGGATTTGCTCTTGGATGAGATTCAGTATAGAACAGCTGGCTAATTTCAATCTGTTGGCTGGCGGAAGTCTACAGCAGATCAGCATTTGCTGAACCTGTAGTTCAGCAGAACTTCAGCACCATTCACATCCTTTCAAGCTCTCGCACCCCTCCAAGCTTCTCGGCTCCAGCTCAAGCAGAAGATGAGATCATCTGTTTTGCAGCGGAAGGGGTGTTTGTAACACAAGAAGTCTCAAACAGAAATAAGTGCAGTGTACCTAGTGCTGCCAAGCCTGCTCACACGCACGAGCAGGGCTGCTTTCTTGGAAGCAGCATTGCAATATGAAGACCTGCATGTTTTAAAGCCGCACAAATTGTTAGAGATTCAGCACAGCACTGAATCCAGAAGCAATACAAGCTGCATTTTAATTTGCCAAGGAGGGAGGCGAGCAAGGAAGACAAAACCAGATCCTTAATGTTCTTTCAGGAAAACGGACCGGACTGAGTCTGACTGGACAGTACAAAGGGCAGTGATGGAAGAAGGCACATAGCTCTGGTCTTGCATGTGACAGCCATAACTGGCCCAAACAGCCAGATTGGGAATAAGGACTAAAAACGACTGCTGACAGCAGAGAGTGGATTTGCTGTGCAAACCTCAAGTTTCTAGCTGGGAAAAGCGGGGGATCTCTCCACCCGCTGCACGAAAATAAAAATAAATACCACCACCACCTTCCGCATGCGAAGGCGTAGGATAGGAAGCGAGAAACTCCGCTGCTCACGATGCATCTGGTGGCGGTTCTGGCACCGACACCGCACCCGCGATCGCTGCCGAGGATCACCCGGGGCTCCCTGCCGGCCCCGGCACCTTAATGCAGCTCCCCGGGAGGACACCCCGGGGACCCCCTGAAGCGAGATACCCCCCCTCCCCTGAGGGGGAGGAGGGGGAGCCGTGCGTGTGTGTGTGTCCTCTCCCCGCCGCAGGGCAGGCAAACCCGGCTCGGCTACAGACAGATGCCCTCTCCCGGTCTTGGGGAGGAGGTGAGGGCAGGGGGGTGCAGCCACTGGGGGCAGGTCCCGGCCGAGGTGGACGCGATCGCAGAGCTCCCCGAGGGGGAGCAGAATGAGCAAGCGCTGCAGCGCGTCCCCCCGCACACGCACTCTCATTCGACACGGCTCTCAAACCCGCCGGTTCTGCTCACCCCTTGGCGCCAACGAACGCCTCCGGAGCCCAGCCGGTGGAGCGGAGCGGCCAGCGCAGCCCCCAGCGCCTGCCGCCTTCCCGGCTGCGGGGATCCCGTACCCCGGGGGAACCGGAGGAGCCCGGAGTTGAGTTGCTAGACCAAGACTTGGCTAGATCAAGTGCCGCCGGGGAAAGTCCCTCCGCCTTCCCCGGTCCCCCGGCCCGGGCCGGGGCGGCGCTGCCCGCACTTTGCCCTCGCATAGGGCGGAAATTTCACACGAGAAGCCGCCCCCCTGCCTTGAGCCCGCAGCTCCTCCGAGCCGTATTTCTTTCTAACGCAAACGTATCTCAATTACTGCCTTTGCTTATTTCTTTCGTCCCTTTTCCCTTTCCTCGCCTCCTTTTCCTTCCCGGATCGCTCCTCGCAAATGGGGCGATAAATCCAGGAAGTGCCGTGCACCGCGAGGAAGGGAGACGGGGAAGGATGCTGAAACGGAGAAGGTGGCTGCAAGGGAAACAAGGCACTCCGGAGGGGTGGCAAACGATCACCCGGAGGGGCACGAACGGAGTTCACACCGGTGGGCAGAGCCTCGCGACACGGCCCGGCGCCTTCTCAGCCCTACCTGGAAGAGCCGAAGGATGTTGGCCACCATAATGGAAACTGAACTTCCCGACGCCCCGATCACTCCAACTACTTTCTCCGGCTTGACGAACACGGGCGGTTCGCCGTTGGTGCACCTCACGTCGGAGGTGTCCTTCTGGATGAGAGCCTGAACGAAGGTGAGGGACTGCTCCAGCGCGTAGGTGTCTCGGGAGCAGGTGTCCAGGATGCGGGCGCCCAGCGTGACATTGGGCAGCAGGTCCGGGTCGCTGTTGATCTGGTCCAGAGCGTAGAGCATCGCCTCCAGCCTGTGGATGCCGTTTTCCTTTTTGATGTCCCCGCAGGGCACGCCCGGGGGGCCCTTAGCGTGCACGGGGAAGAGGCCGCCCAGGGTGATGTCCCCCTCCAGGCGGATGGAGTGGGGCGCGTACATCTCCTGCCCCTGGGCCACCGCCGAGAGCAGCAACTCCAGTAGGCAGCAGGGCAACTTCAGCAGAGCCAGGAGCCGCAGGACCCTGCCCAAGCGGACCATGGTGCCGGTGCCGGTGCCGCCGCCCGGGCGCTGCCCCGCGCTCCCGCCCGCGCTCCCCCGTGCCTTCATGTGGCCCTAAGGGGCCGGGGCGGGGGGGCGGGATCGCCGGGGGATGGTGGGGGAGTCGGCGGCTCGCACCCGCCCTGGCCGCGGCTGCCTCCGCCGCGCTCCGCGGCAGCACGGCACTGGGGAGCAGCACCGCGCCGCTACAGCTTTAAATGGTGGCCGGGGCTCTCCGCCTCCCGCCCCCTCCACCGCCCCGCCCGCCTCTGCCGCTGCGCAGGATGCGACCGCTTCGCCCGAGCCCGGGCCGGGATGAAGATGGAGATGATGGAGCCGGGTGCCGGCTCCGGCACCTCCACCAGCCCTGCTCGGGCTGTGGGGGCTACAGGTGGCGCGGGGTGGTGGACCCCGAGGACAGCCCCTCTCCCAGGGGCCGAATCCGGGCGCAGTGGCTGTCGCCGCCGGGAGCAGGGCAATGGTCTCGCGGCTCGGAAGCTCCCACGAAAGAAGCCTGCGTGGGGTGTCCGATCAGCCCCACTGGAGCATCCTCGTCCTCACCCTCCCCCACCTCCTCCTTATCCTCCTCCTCCTGGAGGGAAGCGGAGAGGAGCCGAAGCCGCAGGCGTCCCTTGCTGGCAAGGACTGGGACCAGCGGGACGGGTGGGGAATCGCGGCGCTGCCAGAGGCTGCTGCCCAAGTGCGGGAGCGTTCAGGCCAGGCTACGACATCGAAAGCGGTAATCCGGTTTTGACATAGGAAAAAGATCCTCCTCCCCTCTAATGTGAGTAGCAGTGGAGCCAGTGAGAAGGAGGAGGAGTTTGGATGTAACCCCATACTCCCAAACCCAAAGTAAAGCAGGTGATAGATTGTTCTATTTTGAGATCTCCAGACTCATGTTTGGTTTGACACAACCATATCTTGAGCATGCTGGAACACAGAATCATGGAATCACAGCCTGGTTTGGGTTGGAAGGGGCCTTAAAGCTCCTCTGCTTCCAACCCCCTGACACTGGCAGGGACACCTTCCACCCGACCAGGTTGCTCAAAGCCCTGTCCAACATGGCCTTGAACACTGCCAGGGATTGGGCAGTCACAGCGTCTCTGGGCAGCCTGTGCCAGTGCCTCAGCACCCTCACAGCAAAGAACTTTTTCCTAATACCTAATCTAAATCTACCTGCTTTCAGTTTAAACACCTTGGATTTGTTCCCTTCATCCCAACCGCAGGGTCAAGTACCATCATCCCACTATAATATCCAAAGAGACACCTAGGCCAGCTACAGCTCTGAAGAGTTACTCACGGAGGGACAGCTATAGTGATTGCTTAATTTCCAACTCGTTATATTTGTGAAGTCAGAGTAACATGAATGTTACTGTTGTAACAGTAAAAAACATCAGTAAAACCTGATGTTTTTAATCTGTTTTGGTGTGGCCAAATCTTATCTCACAACACTGAAATAAATGCTGCAGTGTGACCAGTTGGCAGACACATGTGGGTGGCTGTGCTGGCCAGGTCTTGACTGAGGTGGAGCTGGCTAGGGGTTGGTGACACATCTTCCAATAATTATTAAGGCTTTTTAACACCTTAAAATTGTGTCCTTACCATATTTTCCAGCTTTTTTTCCTTCCCCTCATACATTTTCTCTCTGTGTCTACTTGTATTTGTCAGAAGTCACTATAACAAAGGTTTCCAACCTGGTTCTAGTCAAACACCACCATGACTAGAGAAGGCGCACGAATGTTCCTTGTGGAAGGGGATGTTTGGAGAGAGGCAGCAGAACTGGACAGCTGTAGCAGGCCAGAGGATTTTGCGGTAGGGCCAGGATGTAACATGCATAAACAACAATAAAAGCAGCTGGAGTTCTCCACTAGAAATTATAATTTTGGGGCTTGGAACCAAAATTTAGTTTTACCATGGACTGAAAGCATCATAAGAGATTATTTCATTGTAATTTGGTATCGTGACCCAGCTTGTGCTTTCACTCAGGCACAATTGTTTACCATTTCTGTTTAGCACTGGACGAAGGCACAGTCATGCTTCCAGGACGAGCCCATGCTTGTTTCCACTCATCACCATCCTGCAAGGGGACAGTTCATGCACAGAATGGGGCACATGTAGGCTGGGGGAGGTCATGTCATGTGGCCCCCTAGCCCAAGGGCCAGGCATCCAGACCTCTTCCAATCAAGCTGCAGGTTCCTCAATGCCCATGTGCCATCCCTCGATGGATATGCACACCCTAACTCTTTACTCATCTGCTGTGCAGTGTGATTTACTCCTCAGCTACTCTTTGTTAACATCAACTCCATCCCCGTTTTACATCCAATGCACGCAGTTAGAATGTAAGCTCTTCAGCATTTATTTACAACTTGCCCACTTAAAGCTCCTCTTTGAACAGCTTAGCTGTATTTGTTATTACTAAAAGCTCTGACTGTAGTGGCTGTAGAGAAGAGTTTGCAAGCATGACTCAAGTTTGCCTTAAAAGCTCAAGATTTTGAAAGGATGTAAATTTAAATCATCTTTTCTAATAAATCTCATTGTTTTGCGGAATCTACCTCATGATTTCAAAAGCTTCCTGCGATTTTTATTGTTTTGTTGGGGTTTTTTTTACCTGTGGGAAAATCTACCATTCTATTCAACACGTTTATCCTCTCAACATTACAGAAACCCCATCTGCTGTCTCTTTCATTCTTCTTTTCCTCACACCCTAGTTTACCTAAACAACTAGTCTACATATTCCACACCAGATTCCCTAAGGGAGCATAGAAAATGGCACAGTTGATCAAGGCAGACCCAGGGTCTGTCCTAACCCAGTATCTTGCCTTGGAGTAGCAGCAGATGTGTCAGAAGAAAAGGCAGGAGCTCTGCAGTATGCAGATGTCTTTAATCTGTTCCCACCATAAGTCTCATCCTTGTCTCTCATATATAGAAATCACTTTAAGCCCTGAAGCATGAAAAATTATTCTAATTACATTACAAAAATTGATATAGTTAATCATTACTCTGGATATTCTTGATAGCCATAAAAGTGTCCAGTCCCTCTTACACTCATGCCATGCACTTGGCTTCAGTGACCTCCCTTGGTAATGAGCACCACCGTTTAATTGAACATTGCCTGAAAGAACCTGTTTATTTGTTTTCGATTTTTGGCTTTCCAAGTTTAACTCTTAAAATAGCCAGTAATCTCCCTTTCATCGTACCTGATCTCCATCCACTGTGTGCAGTCAGCTACCTACATTCAATCTGGCCCTCTCAGACAAGAAACTAAATATAAGAGCCTGTGCATCTGTCATTGACATATTTTACTTCGAAGAAGCATTTCAATTTGGTTTGGATTACTGAATACCTGGAGGTGAGACAACACTGACTAAATACCACTGTAAGCATATCACACCTGCGCTGTGTAACAGCCCATGTCCCACTGAGTCTAAAAAAATCCTCTCCTTCCTTATGGCCCACCAGAACAACTACACTAAGTGGGTTCAACAAGCAATTCCTAAGCAAAAATTAGATCATGTCCACTCACAACTAAACTCACCCACTCTTAAAGCCATCAGTGAGAATTTCAAGTTACGACATACTAAGTCATGTTACAGTTTTTTGCCATAATCTGAAATGCTCCCAGAAAGTAATTTTGTTACAGGAAAATAGCATTTTATGTGTTTACTGGGAATATTGACAGAAGCATATGGAAATGGTGTGAAAGACATTCCAACGTGACGTTTTGTATTTCACTTCACAATTAGTCATTCCTGCATCAAATCAAATTCCCAGCACAAGTCACTCACTACATTCCCAGAGCCAGCGAGCACTCACTAGATGTGCTGGTTCCACCACACAGGCTGCAACCTCCTGTCTTAAGAATGAAGTTATTCTGTCTCTCACCCAAGAAACAATGTCCAGGGAAGATTGGCATTGGGTTTTAATGCTCATGAGCACTATTCCTTCCTCTGGTAGGACCAGACACCCAGAGGCCAGGCTCCCGTCCATGCCTGCACATACTTCCACTTCCTGCCTGTTTTGTGGGGCTGGGGACATGCTCCATCTCCCCCAGTGAAGGTTTGCTTCACAAAAAAATGCACACAAAACAAAACAAAATTTCATCATAAAAAATAAAACAACAGAAAAAAACCCAACCAAACCAAAACCCAAGCCTGGTCTTTTTAGCAAGACAGTTTGTTTAGAAATAAACAGTGGTTAAACACATCCGAAAGCATACTTAAAACCATTTCTTAACTCATCTGTCAAATAAGATCATGGATTCAGCCAAATTGCTATTGGATAAGCAAAGACTTTGCCAGAAAGAAATCAGCATTATAGCTGGCATCCTTCAGGGGAGCTATGCAGTTTCCATCACAGGAGGATCTTACCCATATCTACTTTCAAAGATGCTGTGTAATTAAACATTGCTTTAATGTGGGCAGCTGGCAGAGCGAACAGAAAATTGTGTTATAACCAACCAGTAGAAGCAAAACAAAGAGCAATGGACTAGCAGAAAGGAGAAATAAAACAATATTTCAAATTTCAGTAATGTAGCATGAGGCTGCTGTGCCCAGTTGGAGGTAATTTTGAACAGCTGTAACAGACAGGGTACAAGCAATTAATTTCTTGGGTGAAATCAGGGTTGGGATAGCAGCCAGAGCTCCTGCTTATCAGGAGTTCAGAAAATAATGAATTTTTGGAGCAGAGGCCAGTGAAAAACCCTGATCCTTAACTTGGTGGTTTGCTGTTGCTGTTTACAAAGAGAAGGTGTCAGTGTGGCGCTGGTTTCTGGGGAGGACAGGAGACAGCAAATTCTCTTCAAGGACAGAGTAGTTTGGATTTCTTGCTAGATCTTACCTAAGAGAAATTTTATTACTGTATTTTTATCTTATTATAGAGTATTGAATTATAGATTATTAAAATATAAATGCTAAATAAATTATTACTTATAATGCATGTTATGTAATTGAATTAAAATACATGTTACAGGTTGTTCCCAAGTCTATGAAGAAAAAACTTTGTGATAAACCACAATGTATGTGGGCCTAATTCTCTGTTGCAGCACGTTAGCGTGAGCCCATATAAAAGCAAATCAGCACAGCTCTGGGAGCTAACCCCAGCTATTCTATGGAGAGTAGCATTTACCTTTCTTTGATGCTTGCAAAGATCCACAGATTTACACACACACAGTTATTTTCCAGTCTCAACCACCTCCTAGGTTCTGCTTCCTGTGCGCAGGCTGCTACTGCCTAAAAAAAAAAAAGTCTCTGGGAGAAGGAGAAAATTCTTGGCCATAAGCTAAAGCAAATCTGCTAGAGGTGGTAACTAGTCCAAGTCCTTGACAGGGAAGTTTCCTTCCTCACCACCAGGCTTATCAGGGCCAGGTCAGCCCGGTGCCAGTGGATGCTACAAATAAGATGATGTAGTACAAGAGTTTCTGTGGTGCTGTAGCATGGGGATACCTCTGCAGCATCCAACACAGGGCACAGATGCTCTGTGACCCACCAGAGCTGGCACAACGCAGGGCTGGAGCTGTCACCACGCAGGGCTGGAGCTGTCACCTGCTGCTCTGAGTGCAGGATGTGATGGTGTTACATACCTGGGTCATTTCCCAACTGCTAAGTTTTCCCAGAGGGAGGGATGCGCATTGGCATGGGGTCAGAGGAGCACTCACCAAGCCTGCAAGAGAGCTCTAAGCACTTGCTACCAAGGTATAAATCTTTTGGAAGTTATCTACATTATGAGAACAGGCTCATTGCTAAAAGAGCAGCTATAACAGAAGGTGCCAGTGAGCAGTAACAGTGACTGCTCTTATTTTTATAGTAGCTTACACTATGGTATATCATATCCTGCATTTTAGGAGCTCACCATACTCAGAGAGAAAATTTTTGATAACGTTATTAAAATAATAACCATATATAAAATTAAGCTTCTACAAGTGCAGAGATAGTGAATTTTGTAATTTTTATCAAAATAGGTTATTTATGTAAAATACCACCAGATTAATTTATAGAACCTGCAGGATAACCAAAGGAAAATCATTGCCAACAAATCTTGGAATCTTTATTTGAATTTGCCTGGGTTTATCAAACTGCAATTGTCTCCATCAAGAAGACAGTTTCAGAAATGTTCAAAACTGAAAAAAAAAAAAAAAATCTAAATAACACCATGCACTCAGTTTTTAAGCCAAACTTGATATATGTTTGGAAAACAAAACCTTATGAAACAACCCCATCTGTGTAGTGCGTGTTCACAAAAAAGGGTCCCAGTGCAGGGTCGAGTACCACCTATCCCACTGCCAAGGAAAGATGCACATGGCATGTGAGAAAAGTCATTGCTTCTCCCAAGAATGAGTTTTGGTTCAGTTCTGAGCAATTCCCACTTTCCTAACAGGCACTCCCATTAGTTCAGTCATTTCCACTTTCAGTATGGAAGGAGACCTGAGGCATTTTTTTCTCTAAACCATGTAAAACACAGATCCCCCTCGAAGCCCCATCAATACCTGCCCCCTGGCTTTGAAAGCCATCCGAGCATTAGAGAGGAATGGTTCAATCAATTACATGGGAAACACTTTAAAACCATTCCTTTGAGATCACAAATATTTCAAATAGGCAGTTCTATTAGATGGGCACTTCAGCCAAATCATTAAAATCACTGCAATCCACAGAGAACAATAACTTTTTCTTTTCAAGCACTTATTATTCTCTTGGTTTCTTATTTACTAAGAATACTTTGATTCACTTAATGCTTGGAACATCTCCTCCAATGCTGAATTAAAAACTAAGGCATTGCACATTCACGATAATTAAATAAGATGTCTTTTCCAAATAATTATAGTTTTGTAATGTCAGACAATAAACTGATATAATCAGAGCAGGCAGGTCCCCTCCTCCCTCGCTGTCTGTGGTGCCTGGAGTTTTCTAAGGGACAAAGTGACATTAAATCTACAGGCTAGGCTGATGGAATCACTCAGGATGCTCTTGGAGAGGCTTTTCCCTGCCAGTCATGAGAGCCCCTTTTCTGTTCTTTACAGCTTTGCCATATTTGAGGCAAAAATACTTTTAAAATAGTTGACTTTTTTCTTTTCCTCCCTCCCCCCCCCAAAAAAAAAAAAAAAAAAAAAAACAAAAACAAGATGGTTCATTTTTTTCCTCAAAACACGTTTTTCAGGTAAAACTTTTTTACGCCCCTGACTAGTGACCAGCATTTTGTCCTCTTCAGAGGAGGCCAACACATAACACATTCATGCACAGCCAGCATGCTTCTAGCATCAGGCATGTGGCACCCATCCATGAACAAAACCAGCCTTGCCATCCCCCAGAAATCCTGAGCTGGAAGAAACAATAGGACCCAGCTACTGCAGGAAGGTGCCCTCAGTGCCTCTGGCAATCTGAGAACAATGGGCTGCTGAGATGCTCCAGGGCAGCTGTGACAAGAGGAGAGGAGAGAGGAATTTTTCTTGTGCTAATGTTGTAGGCATCCTTCTCCATCCAGCCTTCTGTTTGAGTATTTCCCTGAAAAAGCCACAACGCCTACTTAAAAAGCAACATTAAGCATGCAGAATCCATCACTGACAATGCCAGAACCGTGACTGCTTCCTCAACCCGTTTTGCACGTTATGACATAGCCTTTAATTAAATGATCAAACATTATTTCTGCTGAGCCCCTACCTCATTCAGCTCACAGAATAGGCAGTGTTCACTTAATTAACAGTTACTCAATACGTTTCTTTATCCTCAACCTTCAGTTCATGTCCCCAAGACTCATACAAGAATGCAGAGCATTCACCACATACTGAGTCAGGATTACTAACTTTTTCCTCAGCTTTTCTATTTTGATCATCACTATAGTGTCTGAGCATTTCAAAAACTGTAATTTGTTTTCATGAGATAAGTGATAGTACAGAATCACAGAATGGTTGGCTTTAGAAGGGATCTCTGGAGATCATCTATTCAACCTTCCTGATAAAGCAGGTTCACCTAGAGCATGTTGCGCAGGTTGGCATCCAGGAAGGTTTTTAATATCTCTAGGGAAAGATACCACAGCCTCTCTGGAGAGCCTGTTCCAGTGCTCTGCTACCCTCAAAGTGAAGAACTGTTTCTTCATATTCAGATGGAATTTCCTGTGTTTCGACTTGGGTTCATTGTTCCTTATCCTGTAGCTGGGCACCACTGAAAAGACTGCCCTCCCACCTGCCCTGAAGATATTTGAATAGAGGTGGCTTACCACAGAAAAGAACCTCACACATGTAATGTAATAAATTTTGTTGTTTGTTTGAATAGAGACTTAAAGAAAACTCAGTTTCATGTTAAGAAGCAGCACATCTGCAGGGGCTGCTGGATACCTTCACCTTCCTAACATATCAGACCACAGTTAGCAGCAAGCCACTAAATCACTAGTTGCTATTAGCTAATTCTACACAATGAGCTATCTTGGTTGAGTCCTACTGAGCAAGGTGCCCTGATATCAAATGCTATCACAGCTGGCACTCTTCTTAATTAGTCTTGACAAATCTTGATAATGACTCATTGAGAATATGACTTAAGCATAAAATAAAGCAAACAGCAAGAATCTTATGTAATTCTTCCTACTTCAATGGCTGCAGAAATTGAGTCATGAGATTGTTTTGGAACATTTTACAACAGAAATCAGGACTGCTCTTTGTAAATTAAGATTTAATATTTTTTAAGGTGTTATTATGGCTGTGCACTTTTTAGAAGAGTACAGATCTTTTCCTCATCTATTTTATTTATTCCCTTGATGTCTTTCCCCATTTACTCTGTAGAAAGCCTGGTCTAAGCAAGATTTTATCCCTGTGTACAATAACAATTGAGCTTAGGCAAAATACATTGACAATTTGTTTTCCTCAGCTGATGATATCAGATTCTTTTCTGTTGATGTGGATTTATGTTATAGATTTTTACCTTTATTCATTTGCTTTCATCAACTAATAGACTATCATAACTTTTTGCCCTTTTTTTAGTACTTAAGCATGACTTTATTTTATGCCTGATTGTATTGCTTTTCAAAGTGAATTTTTCCCCGAGCCTCAGCTCTCTCAGTACTCACCCTGTTGGACTACTAGATCCTGATATTAATCTGCAGAGAAGCTGGCAGCTGGGTAGTGCTTTGCCATGCTGTATCCCTGACTGGCCCCGGCCCATCCTGCTGAGGTCTGCTGGGGCATAATGGGATGGAGCTGGGTCCTTGGTAGGGTCTGGTTCAATCTAACCTCACCTTTTAGAACTATGGAAGAGCCAGCACAGAGCAAAGCCTCCCCAAGATGCTTCCATGGGTGGCACTATGGTCTAGGGCCATGGGGTTTAAATTGGGGTCTACCCACTATGAAGAAGCGTTTTTCCCAGTCCTTTCCCCTCTTCCTCTCCTGTGTCCTTTCAGTTGTTTGTTACAGCCATTTGAAAGCACTGTTAAACTAAATCAAGAGGTATTCATTGTGCTTGTAACGGATCCTCAAATATTGAGATTTCTCCATCTCGAGTGACAGCCTCGCAGTTTCAGAGTGCCCTTCAAGACTCACTGCGTTTTCCACAGAAGAAAAATATTTTACAGTTATTGTAATTGTCTCCATCATCTATGAGCTGCTCCAAAAATATATTTTTGTTTGGGATGCTTCATTATTGTAATTATTGAAAAAAGATTTTTCAAACTTCCTTTAAGGATTTGGAAAATGCCAGTGCTAAATTTCTTCTCCCAGAAAATCCTGGGCTAATAAGAGCTTTTTAGACTAGTTGCTTGAGCTAAAAGATTGTAGAAAGAAACCCAAAATAACTTGGAGTTACTGCAGAACAAAACCAAAATATTATTTATTAAACCCCTCTCTGTCCAGAGCAGCAGGGCACATATGACTGCTTTAATGAGATCCTAAAGACATGGCTTTAGATGATGCACTCCAAGGTGCCAGCCTTGAGTGTGAAAGTAGGTGAACTACTTTTAGATGTAGTACTGATGCGGACAGCGAGGGCTGACAGTCTCAAAGCTGATCCACTTCCACTGAGGTCGATGAAAACTCATTAATTTAAAAGATTGGACCATTAATTTGAAAGCTATTGACAGAGCAGCGGGAGCAGGTCTGAAGAATTAAATAACACAAGGACAGAGGACATCCTTGCAGTCTCATAATATGAACCCTATTGCTGGGTACAAGCAGAACCAGGTTAAATTCCTTAAACAGGAGGTTAACTGGGCCAGAAGTGTTACAAAAAGACTGCATGCGCACATCAATATTTTTACACCTACAAGAAAATGGATTTTATCCTCAATTAGTTCAAATCAATGATTTTCCTGTTATTGGTGCAGCTGAACAGCATTTTTTTACGATGGCTGAAGATTTGACTCTGGACAAATTGCAGTGCCCTGGGGGTAAATACAGACACTGGCTCAATAGCCTTGCAGAAGTCCCAGACAAACTTGGGGTATCTTGATGGCTCACTTTGAGAGACAATTATTGTTAACCAGAAACCTAGTGGAAGATGTACAAGCAGCTAGGAGAAGGCTCGTCAGTAAGTTGTGTCTGCACATAGCTGTTGTTTTTCCAACTTGCTGGCAATTCAGTTTTATTAGATGCTTCACAGTTAACCAAAACATTTTGTCTGACCCAAACCAAACATTCTTGGATGAACATTTAAAATAGTTTCTCTATGTTTTTCTTTACATGTAACTGGAAGAAAATATTATTATTTCTTGAAATGATTAGAGCATTTTGTTGAAAAATAATGTCAGAATGTATATGTTTCAAGTGCAAGCTGTAATCCAGATGCTGAGCCACCCCTTGCCTTATCAGAACTGTCTGTAAGGACTGTGGTCACATTAGCGAGCAGGATCGAGACTGTAGGGTGATGGTCCTGGCAGAGGGTTGCTTTGGGCTGTCTCTGCTCTGGCCTGGATGCTAGCAGATCATTCTAGGAATGCTGCTGGAGCCCACCTCCCAAGTCATTTAACCATAATGAATCCACTTTTCTCACTTCAAACCCAAAAGCAGAGCATGGTAATCAGAGCCTGTTGGGAGATTTTCATTGAAAACACAGCCCTGAGTCCCAGGAAACTGCTTCCTCCAGCACCGCTCCCTGATTACCCATCGCTGTCGGCCTCTGAACACAAGATCCCACTCTGACACATGGAAACACAGTGAAAGCACCAACTCTTTCATCAATTTCTTATTTATAGCTAAAATTAAATATTGAGGTAATAGTGTAAAATACCTAATTTCATACCCCCCCTTTTCCCAGCTCTTACATGGATGAAAAACACTGCATGCTTTTAGAATGGCTTGGTGCTGAACAACTTCAGCAAGTATTACTTTATTGTGATATGCACAGATGAAAACTAAATCTGATATAGATATTGGATCAAGCCTTGTACTCTGTGGCAATCTAATTTTATCCTGATGTTGATTGCTTGCTCTTCATCTGCAGTTGCTGTCCCAAAGGGTGCTAAGTGAGAGAAGCTGTATTATTTTTTTTCCCTGTACAAAGCTAACATGAAATAAATTCAGAAGAACACACAAGAACTATGTGGGGTTTATTATTCACAGGACAGCTTTGAGGAAGGAAAAAAAATGGAGCTGAGGTTTGAGGGCTTCCACACAAACATGGATGGCATAAGATATGATGGAATTTCTTAATAAAGCATATAGGAACATTCCAAAACAAGGGAATTGGGGCACATAGGGGCTTTTGAGAAATCCCCTTACTGCTTACCATCAGATGGGAAACTGAATTTCTATGAAAAGCTGGGCCTTCAACATATGCCATCTATGGAGGAATGATACTTAGGAATATACAGCTCATAGACCAACCAAATTCAAACCCCAAATGTAATCTTTAGATAAGAAATTTTTATTAGGTGCACATGCAACACATTTCAGAATGGACACGGAGCTTTGCTGCAGTGTGTAGTTAATGACCTGGTATTTAAATAAGGGCTTGCAAAAATTAAGAGATATTTCACAAATTTCTGTGGATTTAAAACTACAAATGCAAAATCGAGCAATCCCAGCAAGGGACAGAGCATCAGACTCAAATAACAAAAGTAACAATATCCATTGTGAGCACATTATTATGGAAGCAAAGGCAGATACAAGGGAGAAACAAGACCCACGTCAGCTGAAAGTATCAGGAGATACTTTGAGACATTTTACCCAGCTTGAAAAGAATGCCCCTGTGCAGACATTTGGTGTGTTTCAGCAGAAAAGGTCTGTAATTAAATAATTTTCCTCCCGTTTGGCTCTATTAGAAACACATAGTGCAGAGCCGCTGCTCTCTGCAGTTTGAATATGAGCACTCCTTTTCAGTGACAAGATCCCTGTCCATTCTCTCTGTATGTCTAAGCTGGAGGTCATGGATTGAATTCAGCAAACATTTCTGCATGTTAATCCTTCTAATGAAAGATAAAAAATTATGTCGATATTTACAGGACCAAAATACAGTAGTCAATTTTGCAAATATTTAAGAGAAAAAAATCAAACACAAAGTCACCATCCCATTAAAAACCCATCATTTGAACCATATGACTATTCAATATTTCTTACTGAACCTCACCCACATGTAATAAAACCAAACTTTGATGTGTTGCTTAATTTTAGCAACTTTTTTTCTCTTGACCCAGATATAAACAAGCTTTTACTGTTGGGAAATGAAATGTTCATGCAGCAGTACTAGTTTCCTCATCATTTATTTTTGTATTAAAATAGAAGAGGCTTTCTACTTTTTAATTACCTACGTTGACAATAGTTCTGCATTAGCTGTAAGTTCAGAAGTTTTCCTATATTCCTACCCTGCTTTCTCTATTAACTTAGGGTTTAACTCTGACTAAATCAAATTGAAAATTTTAAAACATATAAATGGTGGCTCAGGATTGACATTAGTAGACCAGAATAAGTTCTCTTTTTATAAGGTCGTTATTAAAGGCAACTCAGTTTAGAGAAACAGAAAATGAAATTAAAAAAGCAGTGCTGGAACATACATTAATTTCAGATGGTTGATTTAATTGGAGGGACAGCTGATGAACGCGAAACAGCACTGGCTGGAGCCTCAGCATGGACTCCACTTCTAGCTCTGACACAAACATAAACTAAAATCAGTGTCCTGGATAAAAAACCCATTATTTTTTTTGGTTGTTTAATTCATTAGCAACTTTCTTTTTCATGCTTTTCAAGGAGCGAAGATTTGAAAGTGGGATTTTGGACAAAAGAGGCACAAGTAAAAGATTAAACCATGAAAGCACTTGAGGAAAAAACTCTCTTGTGTTTCTTATATTTTCTTCTTAACTTTCATATTTATACTTAGGTATTTCAACAGTAAGAATATTACACAAGGAAGTCCCAGATCAGCAGGGGTAGCTCCAAGCTGCCTGAATTTCTCAAGGACAGAGTTTCACCATGGCTGGGACATGGCAGACAAGGCTGCCCGCTGGCCTCTGACTTGTAGCAAACCACATGAGATTGCATGAGGTTTTTTCTTTTTAGCCAAGACATTAATTCTAAACATGAATTCTGATTCAAACTTACCATCAAAGAAATGTTTTATAGCCAGAAACATTAAGATGTGTTGAGCATTGAAGCTACATCATTTGAAATCACAGTAACAACTAACAATATTTTTGAAATAGAGTAAATTACCTTTACTTTCTATAGCCAGAAAGGAGAATGTCCATTTCCAAAATATGAGTTTTTACTATCATTTTATATAGTTCTCTGTTTTTATGAAGCAAAAGTTATAAAGGCATTTCATATATAAATTGCTTGAAACTTCTCCTGTGAATTCCCACTGGAACTAAGCTCAAATTCTCTAGATCAAAGTAGGAGTTTGTTTTCTGATTCTATACCAGTATAATTATTCACACATAATGAAAACAGTCTAGAAGTCAGAAGAAGCTAAAAATGGTCACTAGTACAATCCTTGCAGGAAACAGACCTGTTCCATCTCCACCTTTGCCTTTGGTGTCCAGGTTTTCCATGTTTATCATCAGCATCTCAAGTCTTCAATCAATACCTTTATCTGGTCATTCTGTTGTGTGTGGCAGACCTTGCAGTAGGTTGGGAGTGCTCCAGACCTTGAATGTACACCTACACCAGGGAAAGAAGGGCTGGAATTTGGAGGTTAAATTCCCCCATGGGCCAGATACTGTGTATTTGCAAGCAGATGAAGCAACTGTCCCCTCTCATACTTGTAGAAAAGGGGCTTCCAAAGAGTACAGCTGGAAAACAGGACTGTGAAGAAGTAGATATTATCCAGCAAAAGACCAAATGCTGGAAAGCCAATACGCAAAACAGGCAAGTTTAGGAGTTGCACTGCTTAAAATTACTTAATTCACAATGAGTGGCTGTATAATTTAAGTCAAAAAAAAAAAAAAAACTTAAATCAAATTACTATGACAAAGTCATTTGATGATTAATCCCCAAAGTATACTTTTAATGTCAGATCTAAAGACTTTAGGACACAATGGTCCTGTTTTTATGGTGCCACATCATATTTTTCATTTTACAAGTGCAGTTCTCATTCAAGAACTGTAATTTCTTACTTGGCTCAACCTGCAAGAAGTCTGTGCCTTCTCCTGAAATACATAGAAAAGCATTCACAGAAAGGCTGCAACCAACAATGAAAACAGCCACCCTAAAACCACCATCAATTTGGGACATTTCCATCAATTCAGCTCCTGCTGGTGCTCTTGTTGGAGCCCTGGATGTTTCTCACTTTCATTCTTAGTCTGGAACTGCACAAAATTCTCACATTCAGCCGCTGCTGGAAGCAACAGAGACAAAGCTGCAAAGCTCCTGGGTTTCTCAGGGAGTGTTTTGCCTAAAATGCACCTATTTCCATCGCAATACTCCATGCTAATTGAGTTTTAAAACTTGAACTGAGCTTTCTGTTGGTGGTTCCTGGCCCATAATGCCACACGTTTTAGGGCCATTCTGTGTCTCCTAGGACCTGGGTTCAGTTCCAGTTTTTCCACAGTTTTCCTGTGTAAGACTCAGGGGAACGATCTCATTTCTTGCTAACGCAGTTCAACTTCTGCTCAGTAGTAACATACCCACTAATTCACAGAGCTCCAAGACACTTAGAACTAAAACCATAATACCTACAAACATATAAGAAATAGAAAAGTATGTAAATATGATCCAAAACCAATCTGAAGTTACTAAAATTCAACTGAATTCAAATTTCTCTTCTTCCTCTTCTCTTAGCTGATGTTTCCCCAAATCTGCTCTCTTGAATTACATGTGCATAGTCATCCTTAATCTAGATCACTTGCATTTCTGTGTCAAAAACCCCTGCCATCTTGTATTGCTTATGGAGAAAATAGATTAAACTATGAAAAAGCAGTCCATAGTGTTTTATATTCATAAAATAAGAACATAAAAAGAACACACCTCTGAAAGGTTTGCAGGAATGAAAAAAAGAAAATCTTACCACTATTTTCAAAGGATAAGAGAGTGTTTACAAAAGCAGACCAAAGGGTGTGAACAGCTTAGCAAAAACCACCACTTTTACTGCTGAATAAATGAATACAAACTGGACTGGAACAAGCATAGGGGAGAGTGTGGGAAGTTTCTCACCATCAGAAGACCAAGCCTTCCTGCTGAAGCAACAGAGACACAGGGAGTTACTCGAAGGGATGACATTTGGTAAAGCAGCCATGCTGTGATGGCACCTGTGGTACTGGATTTGGTGAAAAACTGGGTGTTTTCATTTTTCTGCCCTGGAGAACAACAAAGGTATTGATTAGATTTGGTTGGCATCACCATAGGCTGCTTCTTAATGCCAGGGCAACATGGATTTATGGAAAACATAGATTCTCAAATTAATACATCTATTTTGGTGAGATTAGAAAATTGGCTGATAAGGGTGGCAATGTTGAGCATGGACATTCCAGTAACCAACTGTAAAACAGCCTCATATCACAATGACTATGAAACTATTATGACACATGAAGATACACAGCACACAAAATAACGCTTTTTTTTTTAAACCACCTACACCTTCCAGGTGTCATCAATAGGAGCCCCATACACAGGCCAGTACTTTTTGTGGCAGTGGCTGCAGGCACGAGGGGTGTCACCATGCAGCCAGCCACCTGCACAATGGCTGAGTGCCTTAGTGCAATCAGGAGTGGCGGCACAATTAGCTCTTAACCACAGCTTAAATGTGAATTCTCATCTGCAATACATTAGACTGTGTGGAGGCCTTTTTCAAAACCAGCCCTAATATTCAAAATTTAGAAACACCATCTGTTAGAGACTTTGTTAAATAAAAATATCTCATTACTGAATGTGGATCTTCGAGAGGATTCACTTTCTTTTACATACATCTGATTTTGTTTAGCTGGACAAACAGAAATAGCTGTTGTTCAGTATTTCTGAGCAATTTCCAAAGGTTTCTAACAGGAGACATGTTCCTAAACAGTAGCAAAAGAAATAACTGTACTGTAAATCTGGAACTGGTAATAACTCATGACATTTGAATTATGTTGCTGAAAGGTGTCTTTTTGCCAGCTTTATCTCTGCTGGTAAATAACAATTCCCTTAATTACAGATATAAGTCTGTTGAGGTATGAATGCACAGTTGAAAGTGATGAAAATGTTTAATAAAGTATGTCCCAGAAACAGAGAACGTGATTAGGTTCAACATGTTGACCATGGGGTTTTTTTTGATCTGCTGATAGAACCACAGACCCTCAGGATGGCAACACAGTCTTCATTTGAGTAATAAATGTAAAAAGGAGAAAAAACACTTAGTCTGGTGATTATAATTGTTCCAAGACATCTGAGCAACTGATGAGGCTTAAAAATCCTTTTTAGCTACACAAGTTCTTATGGCTTCTTCGAGAAAGAGCATATATTATATGCTCTGCTTATAAACAGCCGTCCTTTAATTATTTTGTCTTTCAAGTGAAGTTTTAGGAAGATGTGGTTATCTTTTGTGGTCTGGATTTGTCATCTCTATGATTCAGACTCATATCACAAATCTCTGAAGAACAGAAATTGGAAACTCAAAACTATAGGGTTTAGTGTGTGTGGGGGGTTAATAGTTATCAATAAAATCATTGTTTTAAAAATTCCATTCTAACTCAACTATTTTACAAAAGCCACAGCATCTTTATCTGAAGTGGCCTTTGTCTTGGCGCTTTGTTTTCAGTTGTAGAGAGCATTAAATTTATTTACTTTCTTGTTGCTGTTGTTATTTTTTGGTAGTGGATAAAGACAAATTCTGTTAAAGATTGTAAAAAGCTGTAGCCTCACCAAAAATCACCAACACAACTTCTCAAGTGTCTTAGACCTGCTCACTGACAACAATACAAAGACTGAGACAAAGACAGTACATATAGTTGGATGGCAGAAGTTTGGTCGTAATGCATATAGGTTGTGGAATAGATAATGAATTTTCTGACTTTTTGTATAAAATATAGAATAGCTCAAAACAGGATACAGGTTGGGTTTCGTAACTCAGAGATTATAATTTTGATTATAATAAAATAGAAATACAATTTCATCTCAAAATTTCTACCCCACTTTTAGATACCTCCTTTCAGCTGAGCCTGGGAGGAAATCCAACAAGCTCAGCCTCTCTGACCTTGCTCAGAGAATAAGTAGAGAAGTTCATTATCAAACTTCCAGTCGAGTTCCTTTTGACAGCGCTACATTCATTTAACAGTGAAGCATAGCACAAAAATCACTCCCTTTAAGTATCTGCGAAGATTTTCATGTCACAGTAGGGGCGGTTATGTCTAATCATTGCTGCTTCTTTATTTTTGCATTATTGATATATATGCACTTCCCATACAAGTATTAATAAGCTGTATTCTTAATGCATGTATTCCTCAAAAGGAAGGAATCCTTGACATGAAATCTGCTCCTATTTGTGTTCAAATTACAAAAACTGTACTCTGGTTCTGATTTCAAGCTTCCTGTCATTGAAAGGATTTCCCATATTTTATTTTTCCAGACTGTGTGTATAGACAAAACTATATTTTCTAGTTCTCTTCAGCAAAAAGCTAGAGAGGAATTTGCAGTTAATGGCCAGAATAAGCTCTCAGAGCATCCCATAACCACATCCTGCATCACAGGGCTGTACACGAGAGTTTTAAATCTTCTGGGGGGTTGCAATAGCAGCTGGAGAAGGACAGCATACTTCTCCATTGGATAGAGAGAGGTCCTATAAATTAAATGTTCTTAATAACTAATATTCCAACTTGCACAACATGAGGAAATTAATCACAAGAGTATTCTTAATTCAGATCTTAATATGAGTCAATACATTACGTGGTGTTGAAGAATACACTAGTAGATAGCAGTATATATTTACGGCACTAACGCCAAACCTTCCTCACGCATTTCTGCTTCATTACACATGAAAAATAAACTCACCAGAAAGCATTAAAAACAAGCAAGAACCAAAAGCAAGTACAGGCACCGCCATTTTAAAATCAATTCTCTGGGCTAGGTACCACTGAAGATTAAACCAATAAAAGGGGTTTTATGAGGAAACTTGCATGCAAGAGGAGCAAATCGGCTGCAGAACCTGGAGCTGGAGTGCAATCCTGAATTAATAGCTTAATGTAATTCAGTTCTTACTGGTTGCCTGGAAACTAGCTCAGAAAAAAAAGTAAAACAAACCATAATGGGTGTAGAGGGCTTAATAGGGAATTATTGATGCCACCAGACTGTTAGGCAGCCTGATGTATTTCTAGTAAAAGTACTCAAAATGCTCCTTTATTATTATATGTTATTCTAAATAACAAGGTCCAAGGCCAAAGAAGATAAAATATTACATAATGCTTGCAGTTAATGTAGACAAAAGAGCCTGGCACACTGGTATTTGCCATCATACCAGTGATAGACCATCCGTTCTCCTCCCTGCTGTTGCTTTTCTCCCTCCCTCCCTCTTTTTTTTTTACATAACATAACTAATGTTCTCCAACAGTAAAAACAACGACAGTTTAGTGTGTTCCTCACAAAGTCAGCTGGCTTGGATGAGCCCTATAGATCTGCTCAAACAAGGAGATGAGTTTAACAATTTCAGCTTAAAACTATTTTCTGAAGCAAAGACATAGCCACTGCTGTATTGGGGAAAGTTCTAGTGAATACAAATAGTTATGTGCGTTGGGGGAAAAAATCCAACGCCTGATCAGTTCACTGCCATTCCAAAGGCTGTAAAGTCCTTTTCCTTGGTTGATGAATCCCACCAGCAATTACAGATGTGTAAGTGATCACAGGCAGCGCCAGCAAGACAAGGGGGATCGGCAGCAGCATTGCCTAGCAGCAATGCACTAAAGCAAATGCTTGCTGTGACTGAGAGGTTCCCATTAATTCCATTGAGGACCTGATTCATCTGGGAAAGCATGAAGTTAACTGACTGGACTAAAAATGCACCTTTTAATTTACGAAGTAAGAATCTTAATGATTCTGGCATCACAGAGCTATCAGTTTCAGTACCAGGCACCAGCGCAGGTTGCAGCTACCCACACCATGTGCGGCTGCTCCCCTGGAACAGCTCTAGCACTCGGCCTTGGTGCCCAGTCTTCCAACTTGAAAAGTTTCTTGGGGAGTGCAGCTTTTATCCTAATTATTTCTGACAGGAATTAGGTCAGTTTAATTAGTTTAAAATTCAGACAAACAACCAACTGTCTTCTAATTACTTTTGGATATATAAATAACACATTTACAACACCAAAAGAGAAAAATACCACAAAAACTATCATCTCCAGCCTACCAGAGACCATCCATAAACATATATACAAACCAACTTTGTACTTCAAAGACAAATCCTGGCATATTTTCAGGGGGTTAGAAACAGCTGTAAAAACAGACTCTCTCTCTTCCTCCCTAACATGCAAGTGTACAAGAGGTGTATAACATACGCCATAATAGAGAACGTATTGTAATATATAACTGTGTGGAACTAATTTTGAGTCTGCTACTGATTTATCTGTGATGTTAAGATATTCAATAGATACCTCAAGAGCATTTTAAATAGTCTCTAAATAAAGAAAGTCATTATTTTTTACTAAAGATGGAGCTTTTAAATGATCCAGTTGCTGAAAACCCAACAAACCATAATTTGTTTTTAAATTTCCTATTAAATTTAAATTTGAATTTGCTATTAAAAGTTCCTTTTCCCATTTCTAAGTGAGCTACAGTAATAAACTATCAACATAGAGATCAAATATCACAACAAAGATGTTTAATATCTTACAGACAGTACATTACATTTCTATAACCTCAGGTAAGACAAATATAATCACAAACCCTTTTCATTGCAATTACTTAGGAACTGTGGATATAAATAGAATTTAGCACACGAGTTATATATCACTGTTATCCCATTACCCACAATTTCTGTTTTCTATGTCCCTCTTTTTGTGGGTTCTTGAAGTAGCAAAAACAAAAGGTGAAGCTAGTTCAGTCTTCAGTCATTACAGGTATTTATATAGTCTTCAGAAATAATGAAAGTGAGGACAAGTTTCAGGCTAAGAAGTTGAGAAATGTTGTAGGAACAAACCACACTCTAAACTAGTCTAGAGGATTAGCAATGCCATCTTTGCATGAGAGCTCGTTCCTGCTCTGCACTTGTATCTGCCCTCTCTAACTTGGGCTTCAAATACCCAGAGTCTGATGAGCCAATTAGCTGACACAGACTTGCCACTGTGAGGGACCTTCACTGCACCTTGTTAACAATAATGCTGTAGGCTGTTGTCTGTGGGAATGGGTATATTCTCTTCACAGGTATCTCTACAGAAATAAACTCCGTATATTAAGACTATTGCAAAAGCATTCAAGTGAGAACATTCTCCCTTCATTCTCCCCTTACTTCCTCTCCCCAGCCCCCCATTCTTCTCCAAGCTGTAAAACACAGTGATAAGGATGTCCACTACTTCTAAACAAGTTTGGTACCTAGCACTGAGCGCTGAGGTTATGGCACTATGTCCTAGTGATATTCTGCAGAAGTTGAAGCATTCAAAAAACTTAGTAGCTAAACCAGCCATACGTTTGAAATTATTAACCTTGTTTGAAGTGGATTTCACTAGGAAAATCAAATACAGAGAACCTGGACATCTGTCATAACTATTTGAAACATTCTTCTGTATTATTTCACTAACAAGCTGGGCTTCATATGGACAGTATGGTGAAGTCAGACAGCTAGGGAATGTCAGGGGGTTTATTCTGCTTCACAGCATTTTTTAAATCAGAAGAATGTGATGTGAGAAGCAGAAATAATTTGACTTGACATTATCATCTGCAGCCCAGTTGAAAGACTCTCTGTCACCAGAATCCAGTGCAGAATCTTTGCTGACCAAAACAGACTGTGTAGTTCTTGAGACCAGACTGTTGAAAGTAAACATGGAAGCTCAAATCTTATGTTTGTACATTCATTTCCCTGACTATAACCACACTATAGCTACTGGAAGGATATGTGATTAGCCTGAAGCTATTATGCCAGCAAACTAAAGCTCAAGACAACTCTCATCAGAACCTTTTAGCATAAATTGCAGCCTCCTCACCATCAGTGGAATTAAAGTGATTTATTTTAGTCCAGGAGCTGTCTCTTAGTTTATAAACTTTTTATGGTGGACATAATGAAAAATGTCCATAAGTCTTTCCTTCTGGAAAGAAGAAGATGCCCTCCTGAAGTTCAAAAATGTCAAACTATTTTTTTTATAGTTGCTGGAATAAGTAATTCATAGATTGCTACTCTGCATAATAATTTATAGATTATAAATACTGCCATTTATAGCCAAAGCAGAAACTTCTAAAATCTCATAGATTTAATGGGAATGTTGACAGGTCCTTTATTATGTCAAAGCTAGCGGTGGTGTTAAAAATTCAGGTATCAAACTATCAACCCATGACAAATGGATGATGAACTGCTCATGTCACACCACTTATTAAGCTGGTACCATAAATTATTATGCTGATCAATGTTTACTTTGGTCTTTCTCTCCTTCCATATTGTTCCAGCTATTTTGTAGATTTAATTTAAAAACTACAAGAAGAAACAAAAAAGCAAAACCTGAACCATGTGAAACAGGAAAATTAATTTTCTTCATGCTGAATTGTCCTCTATTATCTAAAAACAAAAACAACAAACAAAATAACAGCTGGAGGTGTTGCAATTAATGAAACCCAGTAGACAAGAAAGTATGAATTGGAGATGGATCAGACCATGGAGTTAATATATTAAATGAAAATTCCAAAGGTTGAATTAAGAAAAGTAAATGGGTGCATGTCCTTTTTTTAGAATGAAGCACTATTTGTCATCCAATTTGTACTTTCCATTACCAAATGAGAATTCAAGGGATACAGTTAGTGCGGACTAAGAGTCCCATTAATGTCAGGTACAGTGCTCTAAAACTAATTCTCTTTGGTTTTGCACAAGACAAGAATATCACATATTTTACAACGATGAAGTCCAACAGCCCAGGGTTGCTCCACTGCTGCTGCTGAAGACGCCCTTGTTCTTCCCCACACTCAGAGGATGCTCACAGCTGTCAAAAACTGGATGTTTGGTGACAAGTGAAGAAAACACATTTCTGACTTATCCTGAGCTGTCTCAGACCAGTGGGATGCATGGCCCTTCCATTTTTCCCTGAAAGACTCTAAGTATATTTAGGTTTTCAAACCACTCTCTGTAGTTTCAAGTATGTTGCACAGTTGTTCACTTCTGCTGGAAAAAGCATGGGCTGCAAAGGCAAAATCAGATTCCTGCCAGAAAACAATGCTGGACCCCTATAAGCATCACACAATTAAGCGTGTGACCAGGATCATGCTGCATCCATCATTTAGAAAAGGTATCACATGCACAACTAGGAACAGCATGACCTATTCCTTTCCAAAGGCAGCTTTGGAGGCAGTTCCCAGGTGCTTCCCCAAATCCCGCCAATCAGCAGAATTTTGAAACAGTCTATACCTTTGAAACCACATAGGATAATTACTGATAGCTGCTGGCATTTCATAAGCAAGTGCTGTGTGCTCTGATGAGGCTGAAGGAAGGAGCATGACACCAATCAATTGCAGCCCTGCCCATGCCCTGATGCTGCCCAGAGCTGCATCTGCATGTCCCTGGCCCCTCCCATGTACCCCCAGCTCCCTGTACAAGACTAACAAGAAAGATATTTCAAAACAGTACCTCCCTTTTCTTTAGCCTTTTTTATCATTTTGGGTAGAATTGCCATTATCATATGCATATTTCACTGCAAAAACCCCATGAAACAATGATGAAAGAACGTTTCCCTCCCCACCACTTTTCTCCAACAGCGCTTGATGAACAACTTATCTTCCTAGAAATTACCTTTATGAGGCTTATGCAGGGAATACTGCAAATACTTTGACATCATATGAACTAGCAAAGCTTTACCAGCTTGTTGCTGGTTAAGCTTAATGGAGAAGCAATGTCTCTCACTTTCTTGCCAGGTCCCAAGGATTTTTTTTGAATCAGCCCTGTGTTGCAATTCCAAAATACAGGTTTGGGTCTGTTTTCTTTAAGGAAAACTGTGATAGATTGCTTCTGGAGGAACTTCACAGTGTGAGCACAGGATCAGGAAACCAGACAACCGAAACTATGAGTGTAGGAAAGACCATGTTGGATTGCTTTGTGTAGTATGATGGTGGCCAACATCACATGCTGCAGTGAGGACTGCACAAACTGCTCAGAATCTGAGACTAAGTTCCAAAGTACTGGCTCATAAGAAGTCTTATGCTGCTGCATATTATCTGCCATTATCCCCTTAGAAAAAACGTGCAAAGCAGCAGCAGCACTGCAGTGAGAATTGTGACCATAGCAGTGACCATCAGTTACAGAAAATAATAGTGTCACTGTGTTGGGGTGAATGGAAGAGAAAGAAGGAAGAACCACTAATGCTTTTCTTTGTTTATGGGCATTAGGTGGCTGTGCCAAATAAGGTGCCAAAACCACCCTGTTTCAAGCATCGCTGCTGGAGCCAGTATGTTTAGTTCACTTCCTTATGCTCATCACTAAGCCATGACTCCAGCTCCAGTTGAACAAAACAGGGCATAGGGGAGGGCTGAACCTGCGCTGGGGCTGGAATGGGACATGGTGGGCGGAAGAAAAGATAAGGTTGTGTCTTCTGAGGCTGAGTCATCAGGGTATTTGGGTGCTTAATTATAGAAGGATATGTTTTTCTCTAGAGATGCTATCACAGTTTTACCGAACATGTAAAGTCTGAATTTTGACAGATACCTGAAAATTCTAACATTAAACTTCATGTGCCTTAAAAGACTCAAGAAAAACGTGTCTGCCTGTAATTTTAACAACTTCATCTTGGATTCTATTTATACAGTGGAAAAAGAAAAAGGCTATTGTAGGCCTCATATGCAGGTCTCTCAGATCCCAGGACAAATTCTCCCAGCCTACAAATGAAGATTTTTTTTAGCCCTCTTGTTAACCATGCTATAATGTATCGTGTAGTCTTAAAGGTCAAACACCTCTGTGCTTTGCGTTGCATGATCATTGTAGCAGCTCACCCAGTCAAAAGTTAGATGAGATTTTTGCTGCAGATGCATGAGCAAACTCATTAGTCTTGCAGGTTCAAGGTGCTAAATAGCATCCATAATCTTCTTTCATTCCACATTCTGTCCTGTTGCTTCCAATTTATACCATTATATTTGGTTTACATAAGAAGCAGCCTGCAGTGTAAGTCAGACCCAGAACTACTACAGGCTATGGAGACTTACTCTTCAGTTTGTGACATGAAAAAATATTTTTGTATTAAAATCAAAAGAACAATCTCTGAGGAGTCTCTTCTCAGCATTCAGACTATTGCAACAACATGGCATGGTATGAAATGAAAAATCATGCAATTTCCTTCTTTCTACAGTTGGAAAGGTTTAACTAATTAAAACAATTATTTTGCTATAATAATATGAAATTACATTTTCTTTGGTTAAAAATAATAGAAAACTGCAATCTAATCTTATGCTTAAATTTATATGAAGGATATATAGCAGTGCTGCTCTAGGGCAGATATTTAATGAATTACTGAATAAAATTTAATGAATTACTGAATAAAACACTGCATGGATTGTCTGCGTCTTTATTGCATATTCCATTTATTCTGTACATATTATTTTGTGAATTATTGCCCATTCCTTGATGTTTAGGTATGCAATAGTCAAATACTTCACCTACATGAGTGCATTTCCTAACAGCTTGAGGGAGCAGGGGACTTCTACCAAGTTGTGTGGTTTCCAGAATCTATGGCCATGTGGCCCTGAATTGTGGCATGTTCACCACTACACATCTCTTTAGCCACAGCTATTCCTGCTGCCCTTTGACTGCAGTTTCCTACAAGAGAATTAATTTTTGTGCTGCTGGAGTGATGGAAGTAACAGACCCTGCATCTGGAGGAGAGCAGCTTCCCTCCACATCCAAAAGAAAAAGGCATGTTGACCCTCACCAGCATCTCAGTACTTTTGCCTTTGTCATGAAAAAAATAAACTAAGTTTTGCTTTGTCTTGTGGGAAAAGATGGATGGGCTAAAGCAAAAAGAGGATCAGACTCCAGGCTTCTCCATCCAATTTTTGTTCAGTGACGTGTGGAAAGCTGAGGTGCAGAGGCTAAAGGGATGTGCTCAATTGACCTGGGTAAGGCATCGTTCAAAACTAGGCAGCACCACAGCACAGACATCCTAAACACCACAGTTTCCATCACTGTTTTAGGTGAGGTCAGGTTTTGTTCATATACTCTTCCTTACACTGATCTTTGTCATAGTTTTTAAAACTGCACAGATAATGACTGCACGACTGTCTCGATATAACTGTACCCTTTGCTTTTGTACTCTTAAGCACTTGCAGATGCCTATACTGCAATTAAAGTTAAGAGAAAATTGAAAAATTACAGATTTTTTTTTCCAGTGATTCCAGCTGACAGGGTAACAACAGCTTTATGGCTTTTACTGTCATAGGAATGCCCAGGGTAACACCTTAGAGAAGTTCTGCATGTGATCAAAACTGTCTCAAATTGCTCTGTGTGTGTATGTATGCTTAGATATAATAACACACACACACAAACATATTTAAATGAGCCTTTCTGTCTGCACATTCCTCTTGGACAATCATTATTGAAAACTCTTCCCTTTAAAGCACGCTTGCTAAAAATCAGAGCTTACCTGCAGGAAGACAGTTCTTGTATCCCAGGAATGCTGAAAACAGGGACATCATTTGCAGGACATTTACCATTTAAATTAGGTCTTCAGATTTCACTGACAATTTGAATCCTGCTTTCCTCATTTCCCAGTGCAGTCTCTCTTTGAGTACTCATGTGACTGTCCTACAGATGCTACCGACAGCTCCATGCTGCTCATGGCACAGAGATCAGCTCACACAAGTTTTGTGCCTGGTGTGGGATCCCTCCTTTCAGACTGCTTCCCCTTGTGTGTGTTGTGGCTCAGCTGCCATAAGCCAGAGCTGGGGGATAAAGGACTGTCCTGTAGGTTTGCTCGGTAAGGGCAGGGACTGGGAAATAATCAGCCACAGCAGCAATGAGGTGATACAGCTATAGCTGTGAAATTGCAGCTCCAAGTCTGAAGGATCAGGAAACCACCAGTAGACAGGCTGTACCTGCTTCTCCCACCAATGTGCACAAATGCTCTCTACCTCACCTGTAATTTTACATTTTAACCTTCACTGAGGTCCTCTCCAGCTTGCAAATTGAGTCAGATTAGCACAGCTGTGCATTTATGTGATTACCCTTCTCCCACAGCTCCCAGGTTTTCTTCTCCTTCTGCCTCTGTAGCCTTCAGTCACAGCCATGCATGGACCAACTTTATTGAGAGGATAAATACAGTATCATCCATACAGACTTATCACTGCCTTTATGATGGGAATTACATTCCATGGCATCTCATTAAAATATTGTTTAACAACTGTTTGTATTCTATCCTGTTCTTACTGCATTTGTACAGACAGTATTCTGTCCTTGTGAACTCTTTCAGACAGGGATAACAGGGGGAAAGGAAACATGGAAAACTTCAGTTGACTAGTTGGTATCACTTCTGTTGGCATCATAGAACAGAATCATAGAATTGCTTAGGTTGGAAAATCATCCAGTCCAAGCGCTAACCCAGCACTGCCAAGCTCACCACTAAACCTTGTCCCTAAGTGCCACATCCAAGTGTCTTTTAAATCCCCCAGGGGATCCAGAGCAAGCAGCACAGGCATCTTAAAAAAGCAGCATGCACAAATCAGCAAGTTCACCTACAAAGAACTTTCCATAGATTTGGAATATGTTTTTATGTACTCTAAATATAACTTTCTTACAAAATACACTTTTTTCAGTGAACCAGTATAAATTTACATAAGTCTCCGAGTAACTAATTTACTTATTGCATATTACACATATTATGTTCTATTATGAAAATATTATTTCTCTTTATATTATTTTAAATTAAGTGCAAAATTTCTGATTGGTTTTTATAGTTTTGCCCTTTACAGAACAGCAAGCTTTACTAGGAAAGCCAATAATTTGCCCATACTGCACAATGGCAAATCTAATTGCAAAATAATATTTGTTACATCTATTTATAGCAGATGTAAAATCTCCTCAGGAAGCTGGTAAATCCCCTTCTCTGTGTTCAGATATTAGGGGTCACAACATTGTTTTTCCAATACAGGAATAGGGCTTCATTATCTGGTACTGGTGATTGATGCTATTCCTAAGTAATCTTTCAGATAAATGATCCCTCCCCATCTCATTTCCATGACTATTTTATCACAGTGTGAATTAGTTCTTCACACTTCTGCATAGTTAAGCCTCAAACACGATTCTTTTTTTTTTACTGAATAGTAGAAACATCCATCAAATAAAAAATACTGCTGAACTAGGAGACAACTAGTGCTAAATATCTCCTAATAAGTCTCATAGAGATTCTCTTTAAGCAACTAAAATATACATTTTTTTTTCTCCATCGATTCCTTCAGAATGTGAATATAGGCAAGAAAATTCAAACCATGAAACAAGGACCAAGCAGAAAGTAGGGTACATTTTGTAGGACACCACAGGGAAAAGTAGTGAGTGGCTACCTAACTAAAATATAATAGACTGTAAAATCAGTATATTAGTAAAATATAATAGACAATAAAATTTTCCTTTTTCAGTGCCTACAAGAGATTCCTAAAACATCTTTCTTTCTAGTAAATAGCTCCAAAGCAAATTTAAAAAACTTTAAAAATAGATTATGGAGAATTTGGGGACGAAAAAAAGCCATTATTTTCAAAGCAATCCAGTTTTGCTTAGGCTGCTTCCTTCAGCTCTAATCTGCAGAAGGTGTGAAAATAGATGAAGATACGACTAAGATTTTGCTGGCCTTGATGGTGTGCCAGAGCAGAGGATTAAATCTCTGAAGGATCAATTCTAGATAACTCTCACTGCATGCTAACACTCACTGTAAAACCGTTTTTTTGAGGGTCTGACATTAATTCAAACATACTCTCACACTGAATGAAGAATATAACTAAAACCATGACTGAGTTTTTGTTGATGTGAATGATTATGTTTAGACACAAAGTTCTCGCAGTTCACCAGTGGTACATATTTAAGATGTTTTCTTCAGCAAAATATTTACATGTCCTAAAACAAAGGAAAACAGAAAGAAAGAAAAGAAAAAGGAATACATGTAAAACCTTTTCTTGAAGAAGGACAGAATATAAGATCAGAGGAAAAGTTAGGTTTAAAAATAATGACAATTTTTCAACTATTCAAATATTTCAATATTATTTTTAATTTAAGAGTCATTGTTGCTAAAAAAGTTGTCACGTCCACACATTGCCCAAATGCGTGCCATATATAAAGAATTTTAATTCAGAATTATTTTAGTTACAATAAAAAAGCTCATAAATCAGGTTTTAAACGAGGACCTAATGTTATTATGTAGAATCATACAATCATAGAATAGTTAGGGTTGGAAAGGACCTTAAGATCATCCAATTCCAACCTCCTGCAATGGGCAGGGACACCTCACACTAAACCATGTCACTCAAGGCCTTGAACACCACCAGGGATGGAGCATTCACAACTTCCTTGGGCAACCCATTCCAGTGCCTCACCATTCTTACAGTAAAGAACAGTAAAGAACTTCCTCCTTATATCCAATCGATTATCAAGTTAGCTAGTCAGCAGCAGAGTATGAAGAAAAGAATATTGAGGTTCAAAATCTATCACTTAGAAGGAATTTAATTGTCACTTACTTTTCTGTTTTCAGAGACTTCCACCCAACCCCACACCTATAAGATCAGAGAAGGCTGCTGGCTGGCAACGCACTGTCGCAGCTGTCAGGGCTATGGTGATTCACATTTTCCCTCTGTGACAGCCAGGATGTGTCCCAGGAGATATGTCAGCAAAACCCCTTTGCCACCCCCTCCAGTACTCTGCCTTGACTCAGCAGCTCCTGAAATTCCCCTTATCTAATAGCAGAAAGCATGGCAAGGGGCCCTGGGGCTGGAGCACAGCTGGACACAGCTGCAGGAGGACCCCAGAAGGATACAAGGCAGGGATCCTATGAAATAGAATTACCCACCATTAACAATATCTGATTAAAGGACTTTTTAAATATTTGATGGTAGTGATGAAAGGTATCATTGCGGATAATCATAAATTAGAAACAATCCTTCACATGCACTTTTTACCTCTCCTCTTTAATGAACACAGCTCTACCATTAACTCACTTTACAAATGTTAGCTGCCGCAAGAATGTCCTTTTTGTGATAAGAAATGCTGGCATTCAGGCTACTTTTTGACTGAGGTCATTACAAAGTTGCAAGCAGTACATCCCAGAAGAAAGTGAGGACGATGGTGGTGTTCAGATATTTATATACCACATGCCTTGCCTTGTGTCCTGGGTTCAGCAGCAGCAGCCATTTTTCTCCTTCTTAGTAGCTGGTGCAGTGCTGTGTGTTTGACTTTCAGCCTGGGAACAGCGCTGATAACACTGATGGTTTTAGTTGCTGCTCAGTAATGTTTACTCTGACCAAGGACTTCCTGAGTCTCATGCTTTGCCAGGGAGGAGGGGAAGCTGGGAGGAAGCAGAGACAGGACACCTGACCCAAACTGACCAAAGAGGTATTCCACACCACAGCATGTCATGCCCACTATATAAACTGGGGGCAGTCACCCGAAAGGGTTAGATCACTGCTCAGGTCAGGCTGGGTATCACTTGGCGGGTGGTGAGCGGTTGTATTCTCTTCTCTTGTTATTTCCCTTATTGTTATTATTATTGGTGGCAGCAGCAGTGGTTTGTGTTATACCTCAGTTAGTGGACTGTTCTTATCTCAACCCTTGGGAGTTACATTCTTTTGATTCCCCTCCCCATCCCGGTGGGAGCTGTGGGGAGGAGGAGGGGGAATGAGCGAGTGGCTGTGTGGCTGAGTTGCTGACTGGGCTTAAATCACAACAGTTCTTTTTGACGCCCAACGTGGAGCATGAACCCACAACCCTGAGATTAAGGGTCTCATGTTCTACCAACTGAGCTAGCCGGGCCTGACCTTGCTTAGCTTCTGAGATCAGACAAGATGGGGTGCTTTCAGGGTGGTGTGGCCATAGGCACCATGACACCAAGGTACCCAGTCCTACCTCCCTACTCTGTATACCTGAAGCTGGAATTTCACCTTTTTATGCACAAACACACACACAGTTCCTTCGTTATCCAAGAGAGAGAATTGACATTGCTTTGTATGGACTATACATTGACTTCTTCCAAAGCACTTATGCTCTTAACATGTCTGCTGACATCTCTGGTGTGTTTTGAACAATTTGTATTTCTCCTGTATGTTGGGTGCAATCTTACATACAGCATGGTATTCACTGCAATGCGAAAAATAGAAAATGCAGCCACAGAATCATTAGATCCTCAACTGGATGACTTTGTTCCTGCAATAGCATAAAATTACAAAACTTTTTGCCAGCTTTGCTATCACTCAAGGAGTTCAGTGGGAAATACAGCTCTTCTAGATGTGCCTTTGCCGGCAAACAAGACCGCGCATTAAGGATATATTAATTTACATTCCTTTCAAGCTGATGCCAAAGTGTCCTCTTTGTGACTTTTTGAAAGACTTAGTGAAATTTGCATAAACTATATGAAATTACCACCTCTTAGAAATCAGCATTTTCTTTGAAATCAAGCATGTTTCCCTCCATATCCTTTACTTGTTCCTCACCCTTGGGACAATGGTTCAGAGCTGAGTTTTTGTTGAGATGTCTTTCAAGCCCTCACTCCCAGGGATTCAACTCACTATTCCCCACCCCAGGGCTGTGTCTGCACAACCGAGTACACAAGTCTCACTCCAGTCCACTCCACTGCCCTTCAGAGGCACACCTGCAAGGTCTTCCCTGAAGTCTGGATGATCTAATTTACCTATCCTTTAAAAAGGATAGGACAGAAGGAAAAGTCCTCTATCCTGGAGGCCCGGAGCTGGACCAGGATTGTGGCAGTTCTGAGTCTCTGGAGGAATGCAGAAGTATCAACAGAATCATAGAATTGCAGAACAGTTTGGGTTGGAAGGGACCTTAAAGATTATCTAATTCTGACCCCCTTGACATGGGCAGGGACACCAGTTTCACTTTTCATTTAAGGCTTTGTTCAGACTCCATATGCAGGAACGGCAGGAGCTCATTACCAGCCCAAAATGGACCAGTACCACAGGAGAAGCTGCACAAAAGCACAGTAAATGCTTAGACATAAATGCAGGCCAACCCTGCCTCTTGAAACCATCAACACAACGATGAAACAAAAAAAGGAGCACTACTCCACACCGCAAGCTGCTGGACTCTTCCCTCGGCCTGTACACTCAGCCAAGAACTCCCACAGAAATGTTTTTATACCTCAAGACTACTTGAGACAAACCCAAGTGCTGCACTTCCACTGCCAAATTAAATTTCTTCGTGGAGCCTCTTAGCTCAGTTAAAAGCTTGCCAGCCTTCCTGAGGACCAAGCGCTCTTCAGGCCACTCATGGTCTGTCCCATGGAGGCACAATTAGTCACAGAGAAGCTGTGCCTGCATGCCAATAACAAGCCCAGTGCTTAATGCCCCGTGGGGTTTTCCCATTCTTCTTCTGCATTCACAGAGAGCAATTCAATATCTGAAGTACATCTTCTATAGTGGCTGCAAAATAGCATCCTCCTGCAAGAAGAGCACCCCGGGATTCTCTCCGATGTGGCGGTCCAAGAGTGGAGGGTGAGATGTCCTTCTGGCAGCTGGATGCCAGCAAGCGGGGAGGGCAGTGCTTATGCTGCTGAACCAGTGAGGACAAGAACAGCATGATCTGGGGGCTGCAGCCACAGCACACACCTACATAGGGACAAGGAGTAAGAAAATATCAGCCAGCACATTTTGCATATGTGGAGGTGAGAGGGCAGATCCTAGTTTGTGTGTAAATATAAATGTTTAGTTTGTTGTGCTAAAAAATCTCAAAGAAAAAAAATACAGAGGGACAGAAAGAAACAGAGATATTACAGTACCCAGCGTAAATTAAGGAACCAAAATTAGGAGCAATCTGTTTTAAAAATGTGGTCAACAGAATGCATCACCATGACAATTCTTGCTAGAAGCAACAAGGGATGCTTCCTGGCAGTGCAGAAGAAGCGCTCTTTCAATAGTGGAGAATCATCAAAATGCAATTTAGAGCACCAAGAAAGAAATTAAAAAACCTGTAGTGGCATTTTGTTGACTTTTATTCTTTAAAATGTGAGAGCTACACTGGAGAAACATTACCTCACACTGAATTCTATGACAATCCTGATCCCACTTTTAATGACAGAAAAATCAGAGGCATCTTTAGCATTCTCCTCAGTGGTTACATTACTGACAAAGCTAAAATAAAGATCAAAGATTTATATCACAGATATAAAATGAAATCAAATGAGAGTCTCATATTAAGGCACACAGAGCTGGGCTTTAAATAGTAAAAATATTTCTAAAAGGAAATTTGAAGAAAGGATTAAAATACTTAAGCACTGAAAAGTAAGAAAATAAATTCCTTTAAAATGTCATCAGCCAGTCTAAAATATGTAGAATTTATAGCAATGAATTACAGCATAACAGTGCTTACACAGGAGCTGATGACCTTGCTCACATGGCCAGGTGAGCTCTGCATTCTCTATTTTGCCTTGTGTCAGGCCTGGCAGGGGTAAGTGGGTTACTTGGGGTGCATTGGCCCTTGGGGAATACCTGCCCACAGGTGAGTGAATAGCTCATCTTCTAGCTTGAAGCTCCCCAGCCATGGCCAGTGTCTCCATCCTCATCCTCTTTCTCTCTGCATCACAATATATCCTTGCTCCCAGCTACTACATAAGAGCAGAAGCTGATGTAGTTGTAATGGTGGCTTCTTCAAAACATCTCATGCATGTGGCTGGACATCTCTGGCCATCCTGTTCCCAGAGCAGCCTTTGCTGGCACAGTGCATGAAGATCCATAGCCAATAAAAAATGGATTGTTTTAATTTTGGGCAGCTGAGAGACAATGACAGAGTTCTCATTATTGATGGAATTGTACAAATGTGTTAATTTGCATAGCGATGGGGAGAAGGCTCAGCTGAAAAATGAGAAAATAAGGTGAGAAAAGCCATTTAAAAAAAAAAAAAAAGCTTTGATGACAAATGAAAAAAAGAAATACTGTGTCTGTGAGTGGGGAAAATGGAGAGAATACAGTTTGTTCTCACCACATGTCGGCACGATACATGTACTTCTGGTGGTTATCATGGCAGTTACTGTAGAGCTGGCACACATAATATCACTAGTGGTTAATTTTCTCCATACCCTCCTTGACAAAAGCAATAGCAGGTGACACCCACTGCATGGCCAGCTCTGGAAATTACACCTGGTGCCCCTCGGGACTGCGCCCAGTGGCTCTGTGATCAGGGGTTACTGTTTACTACATTTTAGGAAGTTCAGGCACCAAGGATAGATTTCTTCTCTTGAGAATATAAATGTGTACCAGTCTGGCGGGATGTAAAGCACTGCATGTGCAGGTGGCAGGGGCTGACCTTGAGCAGGAGAAAAGTTTGTTTAAAAATGTATCCATGTAAAAACCTCGCAGATTCAGGCTGATCTAAGCGCTTCACAGCTATCCACCAATTTCAACAGGTTGTCTTAATGTTTTAGTTCTTAAATAGCATTTCTTTCTCATCAAAATACTTTCTGTCAAATATTTAATTTTGAATGTTATTCTATGTTAAAAATACTTAATGACTTTGAAACTAAAATGAAATATTTAATGGGATGTCAAATGGAATACTTTGTTGATTCTGGGATGAAATTAAAACGTGTTTTGGGAGGATTTTTTTTAACAAGGCTTTATTGTTTTTCCCTAGGCAATTTAGAATCACCAGGGAATAAAGGAAATATAGTACCCACAGCTAGATACCATACAAGTAATTTATAATAGAGTTATAATAGAGAGCACTGAAAAACTCCATTACATTCCCATTTCTCTGTCAGAGGCAGAACCTGCCTGGTTAAAGCAGTGCTTATATATCTAAAGTAGTATCTAATTCTCAGAAAAAACTTACCAGCAGTAAAATCAAAGCTGGCTGTAGACAAATCAGGTAACCAAGTACTGAAGGAAAAGAGACTATTCATGTACCTGCAGAACAGAAAAAAACCCAAATAAACAACAAACCAAAACCACCAAAAAGAAGAAATGGAAAGAGACAATGCATGGAATATTCATAATTCATGACAAAATGACTTTAACAAGAGGCTATTTCTCCTTGTACAATTTGAAGTATGGCGGGGTTAAGACAACTCTTGAATGGTAAATCTGATGATTTTGGTAGGACCAAGCAATCTCACCCCCTGAGATCTTTGGGAGAAAACCCTAGTGACAGCTACCTTGCTAAGGGCCCATCTTTCCAAGCTCCTTCCTACCCAGTGGCTTGATGTTGCGCCTGTTAATTCATCAGCAAACTGTTGTCTTGTGAGTGGGGAACCATAACGTATACACTGTGTAAAGGTAAGACGATTTGAGCTAACACTTTGAATCCTTTGAAAAGTTATTTTCCCGTCATGTTGCCTCCTGACAATCATAAAAACTTTAAGTAGATCTATGGCACAATAGGTACACACACATAATTAAAGCAACTCATCTTGGTCAGATAGGGATTATCTGATGCATGCTAGTCATCTTTGTTACCCGCCCTTTTTCTGAACAATGTAATTAAAAGAAAGTCAAATTAAGGATGAAAAATAATTGCAAAATATATCAGAGCATAAAACAGATGTTAAGTGTGTGGAATAAATAGCTGTAGGGAAAAGTGTTAAAATATTGTGAGACCTTCAAAGAATAGCTTGTATTTCAAGCACATTTTTATCTCGTATTCTTCTCCCACACTTTTTTGTATGGAAAGAGGCTTAAAACTCAAAGATAAAGAACAAATAAATGTTGTCTTTCATTACCAAATACAAAATGGGGATCTCAGACTCTTTAAGGCGTAAACACTAGATCTGCATCCTTCAGAGTTCATCCTAGCCTGGTTTATAGATGAAAAAAAAGAAAGAAATAGCATCAATATCTGAGCAGTTGAGCATTACCTTTTATTTCCCCTCCTCCTTCACAAAAGTGGCCCATCAGATGCAAAGTGACTGCCAGCATGGCTGGATCCAGCTTCAGAAACAATGTTCAAGCTTCAGTTCTAGCAATGTGTAACTACACATCACCAGAAAATTAAACCTTCTTCATCCCAGTGTGGCTTTCAACCAGTGGGATGCCCTTGCTCTGGTGTTTGCAGGGGAAAAACCAGATTGTGACTCAGTTGCGGTCTTCTGTATCTGAAGCAATCGGTGCTTTATCACTAACTGCTCAATGAGATATTTTACTTTTCTATGACATCTTTCCTATCAAGCTACCTGAAAGTGCTTTATGTACTTCACCCTCCATGTCCTCAGTTCACTACAATGGAAAAAGGAAGTGAGGCTTTTAGAGTCACACAAGGTGCAAACTTGCTGCTCGTGTCATAAAACACTTTTCTAGAGCTCAAAAAGAAAGAACAACTTGTTCCCACAAGTACCACAAAGACACTAATAGTGTGAGGCTTTGCAAGGAAAGGAAAACGAGCAAGGGTTGTGCTCCCACCTCCACAGGCAAAGCCCTCTACACTGCACCAAGGCCAGTGGCCCATACAGACTGAGGCCAGCTCAGCTCTGCTGAGCTATAACACAGATGCATAGCTTGGACGACCATTCATAGCCACAACTTTATTCTGTGAGTCATCCTCATCCAACAGACTAGTACAGCCCCACCACATTAAAAAAAATAAATATGTTTACTGATGCACAGAATCCTGCTAAATTATGCCAGCTATTCCCCCACCCAGTATTCCCGGTTGCTGCTGTAGGTTGGGATGCCTGACTAACACCCCACACTTGCGGAGGGGAGCCTGGATCTGCATCAACGCAGGCAGTTGGGACCTTGGCGTGGTGACTCACTTTGTCAGCGGCTGAAGTGACGAAGTGTTGAATTTCCTCTATGCCCTGAGTCACGGTGCATCAGTCAGTGAGGGGGAACACCTCTCCTCTATGCATCCTTCCAGCTATATTTATTGGTGAAAAGACAGAAAAACATGGTCCTGTCACATTTTTAAATAAAATATACATGAATTTTGTGAAAAGCACCAGATGATTGCGCACAAGGATGAAGAGATATTAACACAGACAGTGACACCTCCAGTTTCTTTGTGCTGCATGGAGAACACACCAGCAGAGCTGGCAGGCTCCTCTTTGGGTACCTGGCTTCCTTCTTATTCAAACCTGGCTGTTTTAAGAAGGGGGATGGCAGGTGACACATCGGAAACACGATGAGCACTGAAAAATCACAGACAAGCCAGATTCTGATTCAACTTTTAAGACAAGGTGGAAAATGCTACTGAAGGAAAACAGAAACGCTGGGATATTTTGAAACATTTTCATTTAAAAAAAAATTGAATTCTATGAAAGCCACTGATGCATTTTAGCAATTTTTGTCTTCTAGTATTTGTTTAATATAGTCGTTCTTCCAAGTATTTTACAAGGCTGTACAGTCTTTCAACTGAAACCCTACATCAGCAATTATAAAATGCAAAGGGCAACACAACTCAGATAAGAGAGACCTTAGATGCAGGAAGGTTTTAGCTTTTCTAAACCTTATTTGGAAGCAGAGGTAAAAGGGAAGAGTAAATGGAAGAACTTGATAGCTTCATGTCAGAAAAGACATGAACCGTGACACAGCGATGTCAGCAAGACTAAAATGAGCTGTTAAAATACCTGGAATGAAACAACACAGGGTTTCTAAAGTGGCAGATTAAAAAAAAATATGATAATGGGTCAAGAATGATGAAATCTATGCCTTGCTTATGCTGTGCACTGGGGCTTCCACTTTAAAACTTTCAGTCAGAATATATTAAATTGCCTCCAAAAGAAAGTGTCAAGGTAAAACTCAGCAAGTGTAGCTCAACAACTCCATGAAAACATTGGTATTGAAGGAAACAAGAAAACGAACCTCATTCTGATTTTACTTGTAGCACCTGTACCTGAAGAACACACCCTTAAAGAGTCATTACAACAGCATAAATATGACAAAAAAATAAGCCCTGCAGTTACAGTATATAAGGAAGCTTTAAGCGTCTCTCAAAAGATCTTAAGCAAGATTTTTAGAACTAAAACATGATTTAGCTTTTCCAAAACCATATAAAACTCAAACTCAAAAAAGCTGAGGTTTTTTATTGACCTTCAGGAGAAAAAAAATTCTTGATAGCTGATGGCCTTTGAGGGTGGCAATGAACAAGCAGTTCCAGCTCATATGATTACTCAGTAAACTACTTTCTCAGTCATTTTTTCTACTACTTCAAGCAATGGCTTAGCACAATTTAACAGTTTCCAGTTCAGTAACTAAAAAAGCTCAAAAGTCTTTATTTTTCTAGGGTGAGAAGGGCAAATGACAAAATAGAAGCACGCCTGCTGTCAGGGTAACATAACTTTTATCTAGCACAAAACACGTCTCATCACAGACCAGGTGCCCACCTCTGCATTTTCAAGGGTTTCTGGGATGGAGACAGAAAGCTCTGCACTGCTCTTAAATACCTCTGGTAAAAGACTATGGGGAAGAAGAAAAGTAATTTTTCCTCCTAACCCTGAATTTGTTCCCTCAAAAACATAAATACAGCCAGAGGTTATTTCTCAGGAGTCTCAAGCAAGCAGTGAATTGATCATAGCCCACACACCCTCTAGAATGGCTACCTCTTCTCTAAAAGTTTAATACAGCTTTTTGGAAATTTCATCCATTGGAACAAGAGATCTTATTTGGATCATAAACTCTGAGGGGAATCAGTAGATTCTGCTATTTTATTATACTGACCTTTAGACCACCCTCTGCCTTTTTACTTTTCAGTTGATTTATCATAAAATACCACAACGTATTAAAAAGTGTGCATTACATCACCACTAAAGACAGACCTTAAACTCTTTACTCACTGAAATGGAAGTTACTTTGTTTTTCTTTTTGAGTGACTGCTTGAAGCAACAGAAAAGAAAGAAAAAACCCTTCTTTATAAACCACTTTTAGTTGGTATCAGCTATCAAGATCTTTTTATTTGCTTACATCATTTATTTTTGAAATATATTTTCTCTATTAAGACTATGTTTTGAAAGTTCTTTAGCATTTTAATTGGCTTAATATTTCAATTCTCTTATTAAAAAAAAAAAAAGAGACTTGATCACAAAGCACAACCTGATTTCTGTGTGGATCCCTCTTTAGAGCCCCCTAAAGGCTGCTCACTTTCTGCAGAAGTTGCAGTTCACCATTTGCAGTTATTACAGAAACTTCTACATTTGAAACAAGTAAGTCTTGAAAATTCAGTCATCCCGAACAGCAGTCGACCAGTAACAAATCTGCCTGCGGGCAACTGACTCAGAATCAGAGATTCTAGACCAAGCTTTTCATTTTTACTTCTAAAATTATTTAAAAGCTACGAAGAAAGAGACAGGAAGAAAAAGAGTCACAACTGGCTGGAGATCTGCATAGTTCTAAGCAAAGACTTCTCAAGGAAGCTGCATTTTAAAATTGTACCTTCAGTCTCCAGTTCCTCCTGTTCAGCCATCCTTTGCTCAGTTTGGATTGGAAGATCAGGATTGTTCTCCTGTGAAACTGGGCTACCTGGAGAACAATGAGGAGGCATGAAGTGATGAAGCTGCCACAAGGATCACCAAGCTGAAGCATCCAGGCAAGTACTGCTCACCCTAGTCCCAGCCTTCCTCGAGACCTCATGCATTTAGCAACATGCAATGTATGTATCACAAGGAATTGCAAATACAAGGGAAATATTAGCAGGTAGCAGCTATTTCTGTTTAATTTAGCAGAAGTACTAACAATGTTAGTCTCTTTCTGTTCTGCTTACTCTGCATTTGCCTTGCAACATGCCCACACACTTGTTCAGGCTGTGGGAAAACTGGAGGGGATATTTGCTGCTTAGGTCACCCTGCTAAATGTTCTACAGCTTGGTTTTCTTCAAGGAATAGGTTCCTCCAGTCTGATAGAGACAGCAAATTTGCTTTCTCTGTTAGCCAGAGATGCTTCAAGGCATCAGTTACCTTAGTGCTGGGCTAAGGCTATATTACCATCACCTCCAGAAAAAGGCAGGCCCCAGCAGAGGCTCCTGCTTTACAGTTCCCAAGAATTAAGATAAATTCAAAATTGCTGCTAAATTTCAGTGAATTTGTGTTATATAATCGTGCATTTTTATTTTCTTTCAGTACCTTATGCAGGTTTATTTTCTTTTAGTATCTCTTGCTAGGATCTGACAAAGCTTAACCATTTTCAGATAATTCAGGAGAAAATGAGGAAAGCTGGGATTTTTTTCATACCAGCAAAGAACAGTCTGCTTTCTTTAGCAAGTTATAGGTTAATCGTTTTGCATGAAAAAACAAGGATAATGGCCAGTTTTGCATAAGATTCAGTTTTGAGTTGCTTGAAAACTGAAAAGAAGGTCAAGCACACTCAGTCAGGTTCCTCTGCACCTTTGTTTTATTTAGCTTTGCAAATCAGAGTTCTCTTCATTTTTCACGTCTCTAGTGTGAGGGTAAAAACTGAAGTTGCAAGACTGAATTTTTACGTTATTATGTTCCCCATCTTATTATCTAAACTGCTTTGCCATGCATGAGTTCAAACCAGAAGTCTCTACTGATCTACATCTCTGTGACTAGAACTACTTTTTCAAACCCTAGCGTGTTTGCATATGGCTGGAATAATTTGGAAATCTGTTTACAAACTGTCCAATGTAATTGAGAAGGATTCTTCTTGTGCCTTTGAGGTCACACACTTAGAAAGGTAAAACTGACTGCAGTCACTATTTTAAAAGGATCAACAGAAAACAATTACTTGTAGACTGGGGACCAATAAATGGAAATCCATAGGGAAGCCTAAAGACCTAAGAAACAATTTAGGCAAGGCACTAAGAACAGAAGGACTCAGAAGAGGAAAACTTGGAAAAAAAAGTTAATGTAATTTGAACAAATCACTTATTATTAGATTGAAAAGAAGAAATTTGTAATCTCAATAATTTCACTTATGCTTTTTGCCTTCTCCTGCCTAGAGATTTTAACTGGCCATGAGCTCAGGTCAGTGTTAACTGAAGGACTGCCACCGCCTTGCCTTTCAAGCAAGAGGCCCAACCCACAAGTATGACTGGAAGGTGAAAACTGATTATGTATACTTCTCGGATTTATTGTGTAGGAATTCCAGTGTGTAGCCTAAGCTCTAGCACTTAAAAAAGTTTAGCAAGCATTTCATCAAGTAGAGAAGCACAGCAACGAAGTTGCAGAGGTCAGGGTACAAAGTGTTGGGCAATTCACAAGATATAATTCCATAAGTACATTAGTAATAAAGACAGACCAAAAAAGGAGTGGGAAAACCATTAACCAAGTAAGCTGAATGCTTAATAAGCTTTCTTTGCTTCAGTCTTCATGTAAAAGGCCAACTGAGAGCAGATGGTCGGCACAATAATACTGTAACAAAAAGGGAAGATTCTAATCTCATAAAAAGAGAATGGTGAGAGTGCCTAGCTAATTTAGATGTTTTCAAACGGGTTATGATGATGAGCTTTATCTTTGCATACTTAAGGAAATGTCTGAAGTGATATCAGATTCTTAACTATTATCATGGAAGACTGAAGAGAAAAAGACAGGGGAAAAAGTAACCATGTCTCTAAGAAGGAGGAAAAAATACTGCTTTACATATAAGCCTGCAAACCATCCATTCACAGAAAAAACCTCAATCTTTCTATAAAAACTATAAGATACCCAAGGCATGAGCAGTACCAAACAGCATTTGCTGAATTGCACCGTACCAACTGCATTTCCTTCTATGGGACATTAAAGAGGCTCAGCTTAACTTCAGCCTTAGCTATTAATCTGATATTTGGGGATATGGATACAGGCTACAAAGCTTGCTAGAAGACCATTCATTTCCAGAAAACAGTTCTATTCAAAATGAAAGCATGAATCATGCACAGTTTCAGAAAGACCTGCCTTGAACTCAGTATTATTAATATTTTCATTAATGACTTGCATGATGGAAGAAGGAATATGCTTATTATATTTGCTGATAACTGTGCAGGAAAGGACTGCAAGAACACGAGAGGACAGGATTAAAATTCAAAAAAGGTCTCAACCAATTGCAGAAATAATCTTTAAAGAAAAAGATTATTCAGGAGAGACAATCCCTGGTACTCAGGAGAGACAATACAAGACACTATACTTGGGAAAAAATAATCAATTGTGTAATTACAGGCTGGAGGAAAGCCCCGCAGGTTGGGGAAAGCTGAGGATGGCTGCTCTGAAAGAGGAAATCATTCTGGGATCACAAATGGAAGTGTGGCTACAGAGATATGGGAAATAATCCTTCTGCTAGGCTCAGTCCTCACTGGAGAAGTAGATATCGTATGTCAGTAAAGTTGTGGGCTAAATGGAGGGAATCGATAAAGGAGAAGGTAGCAGATCAGAGGTCTATGAAACATTGCCAAAAGGTGAAACAAAGTTGAGGAATTGAACTTTAAGCCAAAAAGAGACTGAGTGAGAACTCAGAAACTTAAAATATTTCCAGGCTAACAGTAAAGACAAAGGAACGGCCTGTTCTCCAGGGGCTGACCCGATCAGCCATGAACTAAAAGCAGGAAACCTTACCATGGAGTGCATCCTGTGGTGCAGGGGCGTGTGTGGGGCCAGCACCGCTCCTCGGAGGAGCTCTGAGCACAGGGACCGGCCATCCCACTGCCAGAGGCCACTGTGCCCTGCAAGCCTGGGTAAGCCTGGATGATTGCTGCCATCAACCCCACAACAGCCCTACAAACCATTTACCAACAAAACGTTGAATATTAAATGAGTAATTTCAGGAAGGTCAATTAAACTGGTCATGGATATTTAATCACAGGGTAGATGAGAAAAATAATAAAATAAATTACTTGTTCCAAGTTATCACTCAATTCTAGATGTAGTTCATCGCTGACTCAGATTAATGAATGCTGAAAAGATATTACTTTCGCGTGAATATTCAGACTTTGCTACCTGATTGCAATTTTTCCAATGAAAAATGCAGCATGTCGATTCTTGATGAATTTTTAATAGAGCCAAATGCCCTCAGTATCATTTAAAGAGATCACATTGGTATGCCAGGCTATGAAGAAGTTCCCTCCTGAAAATACAGGACACCAAAGAATTGTTAACATAAGGAAATTAACTCAGGAATTGAGCTCAGACTGGTGCATGGAAACGCATGCATTTCTCCGTAGAGTTCACCACACTTCAGCTGCTTCATGTTATAAATAGGGATAACTGAGAAAAGACCTAACCTTCCCTTCAGCGTTTTGTGGGCTTATTTTATTCATTTTCACCTTCAGTAAAGGAGTTTTTGCTGGTGAAAATGCTTTTGTACAAAAAATAAAACCTGTGAATCACCAGGGAAGCTGAGTGGGAAAGGTCACCAACTGGCTTCTCTATAGCAGCAGACGTTTATTTTATCGTTGTAGGACCTGAATTCATTCATGTGATCATCCAGCTTTAGATTTTAATAGACAGGATTTGGTGAAGGTGACAATCTTGTGTTTCTTTAGGGAGGAGCAGACAGGAAGTGACAAACAGCATCTTGCTCAGTGCCAATGCTGATTTACTTACCCAGATACTGAGTTTATTCCATTTGCTTAGCTTGGGAAGTGGACCAAACCAGAAACTCTGGGATTCGAAACTGCAGAGCAGCATCCCACAGGGAAACTGCTCCTTAGCTCAGTGGAGATTAGTTTAAATGTGTCAGGAGCTGAGTTTAGCCCTCTCCAGGTGAGAGAAGCTCCCTGCCCCTTTCTGCTGCAGGCCTGTCTTGAGAAGCCAGATTCAGACAGCATCCTCTAAACCAAATCCCACAGAGCACAAAAAGCTCTCTGAAGGTCCCTGAGAGATTTACAGCTCAAAGCAGACAGGAAAAGCATGACATGTAGCTCTTCCAGAGCAAAAGTGTACCAAACTTCCCACAGAACTCCTGCCCTTTCGTGCAGGGTCGTGGCACATGATGGAGATACCTCCCCCTCTCCTGAGGTTTACTTACCTATGGAAAAATTATCTTTGCAAGACATGCTGGTCATTTATTTATGTGGAAAGGTGAGTGACTAATTTCCTTGGTTCCTTTGGAAACCCCAGTCTGCTCAATAAAGACAGTCGTCATGTTTACAGCTCTGCAACAGATATACCTTGTAAACCGTGTCCTTCAGTGCTGCGCTCACAGGTGAGCCACAGGAAATAACAGCTCTCAAGAGCTACATAAGCAGCAAAATTTCCTCCTTCAAAGCATTATAAAGAAAGATAAAATGACTTACTTAAAGTCAACCTTGTCTTCATGATGATTTAAACTCACGCACTTTCCAGCTGGAACTGGCTGTGAATACGACAGAGCCACGTACTGCAGAGTAAGGGATGCAAACTCATTCACAAAGCCTCAGTAACTCAATGCCCTTGGGGTACATGGTCACAGCTTCCTCTGTTGGACTGGTTTAGGAAGAAAAAGATGCAAAGGAAAAAAAATGCATTTACCAGCCCTGTTCTCACACACACACACAACGCTTGAATAATCTTCAAATTCTGCAAAGCCAGAATGTTCTGCCCTCTAAGGTTTTTAATACCTTCCATTTGTTAGTGAAATGCTGAGTTAAATGGCAAAGCTATTTAGTTTAATGGTATTAAAAATCATGACAGTCAACTTAGAACTTTATCAGCCATTTCAGAGGTATATAGCATACTCACAGATAATTACATGCAGAAACATCCATAACTTGCATGTGTGTACATACATACACACATTATCTACTGAGCAATTAACTAAATCTCTGCAATAAATATGTTATAAATGTCTTATCTAATTACTCGCTGCATAAGTCATTTTTTCACCCAGGGGTTTTCCTTACTTTCCTATCTTTTATATTAATCCTTCTCCTAATGAAAAGGAACTTTCTACAGCTCATCTCATGTAAGTTTGGCATCAGGATCAAATCCACAATAACACCTTCACTTGCTACTTTATATTCTTCAGCTTGTAGATGAGTAAGGAGGGGCCAGGCTTCTCCCCCATGTTACCCTTTGTCCTTATTTGTCTTTGTTCTTATTTTATTCTTCTTTATGCTTATTTTGTTCTTTACCTACTAATATTTCTACCGCAGAAGGTCTCTACTTTTCTCATACCACTCCAGACACTCAGAAGATTCTGTCAGGCACTGCAGCACATCCAAATTTTCCCATTTTCTGTGTGGAAGTACATAGGCAAGTGGGCAAAAGCACATAGTGCAGCAAGTCAAAACTGGGGGTGACCAGCCATGATGCAAAGAGGCACAAAGAACCAGGGATTAGAAATGAAGTTGGGAAATCCCACTGGAAAAGGCCAAAAGAAGAAAAATCCCATTTGGCAGGAGCAGGGCACTGGCAAAGCTCTTGTGCCAAGCTCATTCCTCTTGGCCATGCTCAGCCCAGAAGGCCTCAGCTGAAATTGCTTGGGTGGTTTTGATCATTGATTTATTTTCTTTATGGCTCAGTGCAGATTGTTCTTTTCCCCATCAAAATCTCTTGCACCCAGACCAGGCTTTTCCAATTACTGGTTCACCACCTTTCTTACAGATGAAGGGGCAGCTTTCAGATCTGCAGCTTTCAGAACTACTCAAACCTTTTCTTTACTATACACATGTCACAACAGCTTCTTGTTCTGTTTGTTAAGAGTTTTTGCATACAACTGCTCCAGGTCACCGATTTCTCCCTCTCCCAGGCTGTGCTGTGGTGTCACATGCCAGGCATTGTTGTGCCTGCATCTGCGCTTCTGCAGCGATCTCGCTTTGGCCAGTACTTTCTTCCCCGTAGAAACCAATATAACTTTCCAGCATTTGGTTCTTATTTTCCTTTTGTAGATGAGACACGCTAAGTTCACTTCATTTTTTGGCCAAAATCACCTCTATTATCAAGAAATTAACTTCTATTATCCAGAAATCAGGCAGCACCTCTCACTCTCTCTTTTCTTATGAGCAGAGATGTTTCCACCCAACTTCTTAGCCTGTTCCTCTTCCTCCATCACTTGTTTTTTCACTAGAAATGAATTTGTAACAAGGTTTTCCATTAGCTGTTTCCTTAAGCCTCATGACCAACAAAACTCCAATGCACATGAACTATGTTTTATGATGATGCCCGATGCCCAGATTCCTCCACCTGCTCATTTCCTGGACAGATACTGCCACCAAAGAGCTTTTGATGCCTAAGTTCTGCCTGATTTGCTTTAGGACAGCCGTTTAACCAGCTTCTTTTAATAAGCATGTAAGTATTTATCTCTGCATTTTCTCTCCCGCTGTAAAATCTAATTGATTTTACAGAGACCAAAATAGATGCAAAAGGCTCAGCATTTCCAGGGGTATCGCACAAACTCCACTTCCTTAAAAATATAACCAAAAAAACCAACAACAAGAAACTAGGTCAAAATGAGAGCTGGGGTGGGTGATTTGTGGTTGCACAGGAACCTCAGGAACACAGAGAGCAACGGGGTCAGATCCTTCATTAGGAAGTGTAGGTGGGTGCAGCAAAGCTTGCACCTCAGAGTGCCTTAAAAAGGAAATGGGAACATACAGCAAGTCGTATTAGTTCCCATCCAGATTTGGCCTAAGCAAGAACAAATTGCCAAAATGGGAAAATTTTATGCTAGTTCCTTAATGGTTGGGATGAGGTAGAGATCAGTCTGCCTATTTCTCCCCCATTCTGCTTCACACATCCAGTGGTTCCAAGAAATTATACTTGATAAATTACTTGTTTTCTTCATGCTGGTGTTCAGGTGTCACTAAAGTAGGAGAGTGGGGAATTACAGCTTGTGCTGCTGCTGCTATTGTTATTATTTGGCAGTAATTCCTCTAACTTTCTTCCCTGGAGGAAGACACAACTAGCTGGTCTCCTGCTCCCAAGGTCATCCCACCAGAAAATATTAGCTATTTGCTTCTATTAGTTTCTATTATCAAGGCATGGAAAACCAAATAACAGCCAATTTACAGTATTTCATGGCTTGACTTAAATGCGGGACTGGAACACATACCCCAAAGCCTGAGTAACTACAAGACAAAGTCTCCATGAAACCTGCTGGCACCGTGAGGATGCGGGTGGGGGTGGTGCCTGCACCCCACTTCTCAGACGGGCTTGGGGGAAGCTGCTGCCCTTCCATTTTTCTGTCATTTCTATAGAAAGGGATGTTTCAACATACTGAGAGGACAAGTGGATTAATTCCTAATACAATTACCACTCTTTTGGCCTCCTTTATAGTCTTCAGAAGGTGTGAAATAAGTAATTTTCCACAGTTTTACAGGTACAATATAGACACTCCCAACAGCAGCTGATGCATTCCTATGCTACTGCTTTGACTGCATTATTTAAATCCTTCCTGACTGGCATTGTAATACAACATCTGCTCCTCCTGCCTAGCCATGTAGTAGTGGGTGGTGTGTTACTGGTTTTAAAGATGAGGGATATTTCATTTCAAAGTGCAAGCAGTGATGAGGAGATATGCTTAGATAAATTACCCCATTATTGCTGTAAGTTCTCAACCCAGACAGCTCTGTGTCACAGCCACTTAAAAGGCAGGTTTGGAGTGAAGGATCTGTCCCACAGAGAGCAGACATAGTCTCCAGCAGTGAGCTCCTCTGTGGAAGCCCTGGAGAGACAGGAGACAAGCATTACTGACAGCCAAGCTGTGAAAGATAGAGAGAGGGTATCAGCAAGGAACACCAGGTCTTTCAGTTCTCTCTTGCTTTAAGGCTACTGCCTGTTAAATCAGTGCTTTAGAGACAACTCAGAGTATTCAGCCTCAGTCCAGAACTCAGAAAACATAAGAAACACTTGAACATTTCAAGATTTTAACATTGAAAGGTTTTTGAAGTTAATTTTCCTTTTGGTTTTATCTTTCACAGTGTTTAACTTTGCTGTTCCCATCTCCCATTGCTTGCCTGTTATCCCAATGGCTAGAAGAGATCCTGAAAAGAAATGGTGAGGGAGGGGAGAAGACCCCTTTGCACTTCCTTCCCCAAGGAGCCAGAACTTGGTGAAGAAGGAAGACATTCACAGTATCAATATTTGCAAGAAGATGGTGCAAACCAGCAGTGTCAGCAGGTGACACTCTCTTTATATTTCACATGGTAAATCAGCACATTCTAGCTGTTCGATGCCATCATTTTACTGCAAGAATGACTATATTCACTGCAAATTATTTCCTGAGAACTATGTGAATACAGTAATTCAAAAAAGGAATGAGATATTATTTGGGAAGAGTTGTTTCCTTTTGCACACAGTTTCTATGAGGTGACACAATTGTGAAAAGAAGAAGGTGACTGGATACATCCCTAAATATACCTTTGTGCAAGCATTAAGTCAAGTGCAAATTCATCTGGAAAAAGCTGGTGCCCTGCCCCACTCCCCCAAGTGGTGATATCCTCACAATGGCAAAAAAAGAGAAGTTTTTCCTGAAAATTCTCAGATGGAAACGTTTCACCTTTTCTTTCATTTCAAAGCATTTTTCCTCTGTTTTCTTGCAGTGATACGAAGGATGCCTCTAGAGTAGCTAGTTGACTTTCTAAATCACAGACAACTATAACAGACTTTTGAATGTAGTTCAGAGATATTAGGCAAGAGCTTAAATTGCTGGACACCATGACCTGTTCCTTTGTCCCTATCCCTGACCCCCTGCACACCTCCTGTCTTACTGCTGCCTCACCCGCCAGCTGTGTCCCTGCAATACTGCCCTGCTTCCCTTCAGCAACATTTTCTCCTCCTTGTGAGATAATGAATTTCTTTCTAAAGAAAAAGGACACTGGTAATAAACCCTCTAGCTTCCATCCCCTCAGTTTCCTTTTGCTATTTTAGTGAAGGCCATTTTAGTTTTTATGTAATAATAACAAAAATAAAATTAAAATTTAAAAAAAACACAACCTCCTCCTCCCCCCCCAATAAAACCCCACCAAAACAAACCAACAATTAAAAAAACAAGCACATGCAAAATATCCCAGAAAAAAACCCAGCCAGAGAGAAAGCATTACCTCGTCTTTAATAAATCACCCATGTGAAAGATAGGTGAATGTGTGCACTGTGAGAAGCGCTGCAAAAAGTCACACCCTTCCATTTAGACAGGGATTTTTTCACTGGATTCAAAAATCCATCTTTTTGAATGAATTAAATTCTATGAAAAGCTTCCAAAGGGAAACAGCTGATTGGCCTTCATGAAACCTGAACAGCAAGCCACTGGATGCCAGGGAATGTCCCACTTCTAGACAAAGCTAGGTGCTGAACCACTTCCTCCATGGTTTGGAGGGTCATAGTCTTCATGGAGGACGGGCTGGGTTGTGTTTGCTTCTGCCTGCACAGAGGAACAATCGTCTCATCACATCTGGGCTCTGCTCTTGGCTCCCATACAATAGCCCAGCATGGGGAAAAGCCTGCTCAACCTACATCCTGCATGGGAGAGACCAGAGAAACTCTGCAAGAAAAGAGGCAGAGAATAGGAGAAATCATGTCAACAGAGACAGCAGAAGAAGTGAGATGCTGATTTGTGTTACAGCCATAGTTAATGCAACTGAGGCATGGTGCTTATGATAAGCTGGCAAAGGTTAGAAATCCCCCCAGAGCAGGGATGCCGTGCCAATATTTACATATGCACTTCTGAGCATTTTCACTGTCGATCTCTCGCATGTTCATGAGCAGGAATGTAGAAACCCATGAAATCCTGCCATCACCTGAACAGCAACGCTCTCAAAACTGTAACTCAGGAGAAAAAGAACACCAGTAAAAAGAAAAATCATTTGAAATGCAGATTCTGCAGAAAACACCAAGATAGTACAGGTGGCAGGGAGGTGATGGTAAAGCACTCCCTCTGCTTTCTAAGGTTTTAATAATTTGACTTCTGAAAAATTAACGAGGATGCTAACTCACCAGAGTGCTTTGCTCCTGGCAGGTGAAGAGGGGTACAGATAAGTCTGAAGTTTTTACATCTTGAACACTTTGTCAATTGTTTCTTTCAGATGTAATATGGAGCATTCTGTCAAACAGCTTTGAAACTCAAACAGTATAAAACACAGGGACAAATAACCATTAATAAAGATAAGTTCATACAAGCAGAGAGAGAGCAGATGGAGTGAGGAGAAGGAAGTCAGTCTTGGCTTGCCTGGTTGAATATAAATATTGGGATCGGGTCTCAAATGTACTCAAGATCACGTAGTTGTTTACATACAATGAGATTTTCCATTTAACACTAAAGGTATTTTTACCGGAGAAACAATAAAAACTGGGGTTTAGCCTCATTTATCTTTTTTATGGTTGGGCATTTCCTTTTTTTTTTTTTTTTATTTTGATTTTTTTTTTCATTTTATTGTTGCTTTATTTAGAACCCCCTGCAGGTTCTATTGAGCTTTCATGGCCATTTGTAGGTCTTATGTTTAGAAAGAGGAATTTTGAGTTGCTACAAAGTTATAGAGGTTACATTGTTTGTCAGTAATGCCTGCCCTCAAAATAGTTTTCAGTTAGCTTTATAACTATCCAATATTGCGATAACATTCCCACCATTCAAATATCACTGCCATCATTATCCAGTTTGCAACAGCAAAACTAAGTTTCAACTTCTCCCACAACATGTAGTGTATTAGAATAGGCAAAACTTTGTAATAACGCCATGAATATCAGTGGGAGTTTCAGGTAAATTTAAGGAAGGAAACATTTAAATTATACTCCTAGGTGAAAAGTGTGTGCAAATAGCAAGATTGATTTGCCTACTCAATAATTTACCACAGGAAATGGAAAAGAGCCCAAACACTCAGCAAACTGAAAATATACTGTGGCAAAAGGAAAGGAAAACATCAGAGGGAACAATCCTGAGCTGAAGCTGATGAGCTTCAATTCAAATTTTTTATTTCTAGGCTTTATTTTTGCAATGGAACAGTGCAATACTGCAGGTATTCCTAAAGTGATTTTTCCTCTCAATTTTATTCAAATCATCTGTAGTCTAAGAAACATGATAGATATGAGTTATGGCTCCTAGTATTAAAATACCAAAACAAATTATTAGCATATAAAAATTGATATGATCTATTCAGATGAATACTTTGAAATATGGTACGTAGCACAGAGTACCTATCTTGAATCATAAAACTTGTCAAAGATACCAAAAGTTTATTGCCTTGGAAGATTCATGCAGCAACATTGGAGCACTTGATTTAGGTCTTAACAGCTTTTCATAATTCTTGCAGGCATGCAAGCATTTCCGAAGATTTATTTAAAGAGAAAAAAATAATATAAGAAGACAGAGCAGCTTTTTCTCCTAATCAGGTGAGACAGACATTCTTTCAAACCACTCTAAGGAACAAATTTTTCATTTTCCTTCCAATAATTGTTTAATACAATAAATCTTTCCACTTAAATTCATTTCATAAATGTAACAGTTATTAATGCAACAAAGCAAGCATGTTTTCATAATAGTAGTGGACAAGCAAGAAGTGTATTACACCTAGATGATGTAATGACATATATTTGTTCCACTGTCTGTGCAATATAAGGTTGTCAAGTGATTCCTCCTGTGGCCCCAGGCCCTGTGCCCCCACGAGACCTCCTCACCATCAGCAGCTACTGCCTGCTGTCCTGGAACACTGACTGCCTGCAGTAGTTTAAAAAACAGTCCAATTTCTTTTACTAATGTAGCTCTAATTGAGTTTTGCTGCATGAGCAAGGGAAAAAGTTACAATAGGAAAATTTCTTAATACAATAAAATGTGAAACACAGAAAACAGCAGCAAACACAATGGGCCTTAATAACAAAGCGTCTGACAATGCAATTTCTATGCAGCTTGCAACACAATCAAAGTCTCCCATAACAGCCTCAGCCTGGAAACTACCTTCCATTCGCATAACTTTCAGTTGTCTCAGGGAAACCAAAATTCAAACTGCTAGTCTTAAAATGCATATTCTCCAAAGTTCAGCTTTTCCTAGATGTAGATATGCTTCCAAATAAAAGAAAAAGAAAACCAGCATGTTTTAGTGAGATCTGTTCTAGAGAACATACTTTTTTCTGCAATGATTAAGAAGATGAACTTTGGTTGTCAGCAACTGCAGTGAAAAGTACTGAAAGCTCAACCCTTAATTACAAAGTGAAAAATAAATGTGGCAATTAACCTTTGCTCATGATAACAGCAAAAAGGCACGGCTAGAGGCTTCTGTGTTTGTTACTGAGAGAGAAAATCTTTAGTGTCTGCTGTGAACTTTTCTCTTGATGCTATGTCTAAAAAAGGGACAGGTATGCTGCTGGTTTCATTGCCAGACAAAATGCCATTCATAAAACCAGCAAGTTGGAATAGGCTACACAAATTCTAATGTTTAACATCTTAATACTACCTTAACTTTTTCTGTTTGAAGTATGTAGACACAGAATGCAGAAGAGACAAAGCACTAGTATCATTCTCAGCTGCAGCCCTTGGCCACCGAACACCACATGTGCAGGTTAGTGAGAGCCCCAGGGATACATGGGAGCCAAGTACAAGACAATTTTGAAGTTTCAACTACATGAGTCTCATACGAATTGACATTTGACACATACAGATTTGTTTAGGTGCCCAGTAGAGGAAATTGTCTTTTTCCCCATTTTGGTGGAGGTAGAATTGAGGCAGGATAACTTTAAATGAGCTGTTTAAACTCATTTAACAGGTGCTGGGTTCATTGCGCTCACATTTATCTGTCAGAACCAAGTGTGTAGGATTGTCTCTACCAACACACCCAGAGCTCCAGCTGAAGATCATCCCTCACTGCTGGTAAGACCAGCAGCCATAAATAATTTCTTTCACTAGGACTTGAACTATAGATAAAAGGTAAGGGACCTCCAACATATCCAAGTATTGCTTGAGAGAACATTGCAAGGAAATCAGTGTCCAGGAAGAAATTAAAACTGCCGATATTAATTTCAAGTTATTGAAGCCCCCTGGCTGCAGGAAGGCTCACAGGCACAGAAGCCCAGGGAAGCCAGCGGTCAAAAGTCACTAAGACCAGTCTAAGAAGTACTAAACAATGATCTGAAGCTAATTCGAAGGCTTTCACATACATAAGTCACATAAGGTAGCAAAAATCTCTTTTTTCTATAGATTGCATAGCTGCAAAGGTCTTTAAAGTGAACAGAACTGCATATTACAGTGCAAAACCATATTTCTATGTTAATGTTGGACCTGCAAAATGGGACACACCATCACAAAATATATAAATTTAAGTACTGTAAAAGCTAAAAGAATCTCTCAACATCTTTTGTTTTGACATTCCCTTATAAAAACATTACAGTTTTTAAAAAAAACCCCCACAGGATACACCTCGACCAGAAGATACTCACCAGGAATACCTCCAAGGGATCTGAATTGTTGCAACAGGCCATAAAGCAACTAGGATAGCTGGAAATAATGGCAACTAATGCCTAGTGCTGTGTCTGTCCTCTTCTGCTTTAACCCAAGAAGAGCTGCCAAAGGAAACTGAGAATTTCCTCAAAGATCAAGGCATGTTTAACCAGAGAGCTTTGGTCTGTGGCCAGCTGTTGTTCTTTCAAGCAAAAAACTTTAGCACCAAGCACGTGGCAAATGCTGTTTCCCTCCAGATCAATATGTTATCCTGTCGTTTACAGGAGTGAAATGTACCCAGCCTGTCTCCTCAGTTGGTCACAGAACTTCTTTTCTCAGTTACAGCTCATTGCTAGACATCCGTGCCTCCACACTAAAACAACCTTTTGCAGTAATGCAATAAAGGTGAGGAAGCAGAGTCCCTGACCTATTTCAAAGGCTAGTGTAAAATCCTGACTATATGATCATTTCAAAAGCCACTACAAGACTGCCTAATGTTTGGCTGCAATCTACTGCATGTTCATAGCAAGGCAGTTGCTCCACCGAGTCTTGTACAAGATTAAGAAAAGGGAGAGAGGGGAAGTGGACACTTCTCTAAAAAACATTTTCTTTCAATTCTACAGTTAAGCTTGTCATCTGATAAGAAGATTATAGTGATGTTCTGATCCTGCTCTATATCAATCTGATTCTATTGCTGACTTCAGGGGCATATGTGCACACCTAAGCCAAGATGTGGTACAAGTCTTTGTGGGCTTATTTCATACATAAAGCTGTACTTGTCCTGCTTAATATCTTACAGCATCACAAAGAGATATTTATGTAGTAGAGATTTAAGTTCTCTGAGGTCATGGTGTGCTATATACAGTAAATGTGCAGTATTGCAGTTACTAATAATAAGTAGGTTTGGCATAATTTTGTCCAACCTTTTCCCTTTCCCCCTTTTCTATTGATCTTTGTGACAATTCCTTAAGAAAATGTAAATGTTCTTCTTTTTTTGCAGCATAATCTCCTTATGTTTATCAGCTGTAATTGCAGCTTGGTCACAGTAATTAAAATACATAACATCTACTTGTTAATGTAGGCAAGAAAAGTAATTTTCACTGTTATAATTTCAAAATATTTGTTCAAATTGTAGCCACAAAGAATACACACCTGCTAATGTATCGGGTGGCAAAAAAAACCCTCTGTATGACTCAAGAGAAGCAAATACCAGCTTCATCAGCAGTGAATTTGGTGGATAAACCAAAAATCTGTCATAGTAAAAGCCAACATTTATTTTTCCTAATGTATAATAAATTGTAGTATGATAAATATCACATCATCCTTAGTATCAAAAAAGCATCCTTTCTGTCCTTTAGGGACACTAAGAGCAGGGCTCTCGGAGCCACTAGCACTGCTGGCTGCAGGGCCAAGGTCAACATCTGTGCAAGGAAACACATGGCTGTATCAGAGCCTCCATTAATAATCAGCCTCTCCCCAAAACCCGTGTTTCCTTACCCTTATAACAACCACAAAGTCACCCAATCAACTGACATTTCATGGAATGCAAGTCAAAATGAAGATGACAGAAGCATCAGAGTAAATTAACAAACCAATTAAAATAAATTTCTGTCTGAAGGAGACAATAAGACCTAAACAAATCAGAGCTTAAACATACTCCCCAATTTGTTCACATTTATTTACAGCTAAAAATAAGGTCAACTTTGAAGCAAAGATTTAAGAAATGCAAAATAAAAGGATAGTTATCGTTGTTTGGACTCAGGAGGCTTTATTTGTTGACATGAACGGTAGCCCAGTTACTTTGCCATGCACAACAATCATCACTTATCTCCTGGGTCACACTGCATTTTCCATCCTTTTGGGTAAAGTCTCGAGATTATTGATTGCATGAATCAAAGCACCAGGGCATCACTGCTACCTCCAAGTTGCCACGCACCAGGTTGCTGGATGGGATGGAGATGAATGGATCTGTTCTCAGTGCGCTCCTAGGGAACAGGAGGAACCAAGGAAATTGGTGAACGTTAAGTATTTTTCTAAATGTCACTTCCAGAGTGCAAGTAATGAAGTCAGTTCTATTTTATTTTGCATTCAACCTGAATGGTGGTGAACTCAATGCTGAAAATATGTGATAGCCCAGCTAATCTGGGGGGTGCATGTGAGTCATTGTTTAAAATCCCATCGGAACAGAACAAAAGCTTAACAATTATCCTATAGCATATCTTGTCCTTCCATTAGTCTCTGAGCTCAAAGTGTGCTTATTTCAAACAAAAAAGCCATAATTTGAGGCTCAGAAATTAAACTTATTTGAAATCATGTATTTTGTGTTATCTGTTAATTTGGCTCTTACAAATATGGATTATTCAGACTTATGCAAAAGACTAAATTTTTTTTCAAATACTCAAGGAAATTTAGGAGCAGGTACATAAAACCTCCCAAGCAAATGAATCACATTCCTATTCTCTTGGGCAAGGAATGGGATACACAGAGAAAAATTAATACAAGCTACAAACGAACGATCCAAGACCTGTGCAGTCCCATAGATTCATTTTACAGGACTAATTAGATGATGTTAGCTGGCACTTCCAAAGGCAGTATGGCAGCTATATACATCCTGGTCAGACATGCAACACAGCAACAAGAGAAGCTGTCAAAATGCCAGGTGAATTTGAGACTCTCTTGATCCAATGCAATACCAGATTCTCTCTTCTTCTGCATATACCTCAGTTGCCGAGGTGAGCAGCTCTGGTGCTGGCACAATTGATGCATGGGGGATGTTCCCAAACTGCAGCTCATGCAACAGCAGCTGAAGGGACCCTAGTGGGGCCGAAGCAATGGTGGGCAAGCCCCTAACACCTATAAAAGAAGCTCTTAGGAAGCGCTAGCAACCAGGAGCACTGTATGGACAGTATGGATGGCAGCAGTGAGCACACCCATGGGAGATGCCCCCTGTAGAGGAACATCTTGACTAGTGACAAAGCTCTGGGAGGAGGCCAGTAGATTGAAGACTATCAGGGAGCACGTGTGAGAGAAAGGCAGACTACAGGAATTGCACCGTACTTTCCCTGAGACAGAGCCAATATACAGGCAAGGCCTGACATCGAGGATTCCCTATCCTCTCTCCACCTGGCTGAACACGGTGACTTAAGCGGTTGGGCAATGGTGACAAGTTCCTGCCCAGCGCAGCAGTTGCATCTCCTCTGTGACCAGCCCACCTTCCCAGATGCCCTTGAACAATAGGTATGAGGCTCTGCATGTGGAACCGAGCAAATACAGGGATGATAACAATCATGAAACAAAAAAGGGTCTGATTCTTGGCAAAGTAAGGAGTGGGGAGGACCATCAGAACCTCTGCCTCGGACTCTTTGAAGGAAGACTTTGGCCTATTTAGGAGCCTGGTTGAGAGAGTTCCTTGAGAGGCTGTCCTGAAGGGCAAAGGAGCCCAGGAAGGCTGGACATTCCTCAAGAGAGAAACCCTGAGGCACAGGAGTAAGCTATCCTCAGGGACTGAAGGATGAGGAGGCAGGGAATAAGACTGGTCTGGCTTAACAGAGAGCTTTGGCTGGAACTCAGGAAAAAAAGGAAAGTTTATGACACAAGTCTTATGAGGAACAGCTGAGGGAACTGGGGTTGCTAAGCCTGGAGAAAAGGAGGTTCAGGGGAGACCTTATAGCTCTCTACAACTACGTGAAAGGAGGTTGTAGCAAGGTGGGGACCAATCTCTTTTCCCAAGTGATAGGACAAAAGGAAATGGCCTCAGATCTTACTGGGGGAGGTTTAGATTAGATATTAGGAAAAATGTCATCACCAAAACAGTTGTCAAGCGTTGGAACAGGCTGCCCATGGCAGTGGTGAAGTCACCATTCCTGGAGGGATTTAAAACATGTCGATGTGGCCCTTAGGAACATGGTTTAGTGGTGGACTTGGCAGTGCTGGGTTCAAGGTTGGACTTGATGATCTTAAAGGTCTTTTCCAACTTAAATGATTCTATGATTCACATCACTAATGTCAGTTATGAAATGTTTACAGGGAAGGGTGAAAGACTACCAATTTGCTGAGGAAATCAGAGGTTATCACAGGCCATATTTCTGACAAAAAGATTGATCCTTAACAAGAAAGAGAAGCTGCTTTTTGCTATGCCTTTGATCAGTGAGGACTCATGCATAATTTAACAGTGCTGTGGCTAATAGCAGTAAGAAATAATTTACTCCTCTTTTAATGGATAAGCACTTCTCTCTCTTTTCTCAGCATACTAGAAGAGCTTTCAGCAAGTGATCACTCCTGCTCGGAGCAGGCATCACGCATTCCCTAGCACCACTGATGTGGGGGGAGCCTGCTCAGACTTACTGCGAGCAGCGGGACAACAAACGGTACTCATTGCATGGGAATACCAAGTGCTGCTGGCAAATGCCTGTATTGCTCTCCCCATCCACATTCCTTAGGGTTTCTGGAAGAATTGCACCTCTACTAAAAAGATCTGAAGAAACAGCAAGTTGAGCTCCTAATCCTTCCCACTACCCACCAGCAAGTGATGTACCTTCTTTCCCCTCCATGAACACTGCAGTAAGCAGTGTGACTCTTGGAAAGATTTTCTTGATTTATTTTTGTCAACATGCAGATAACTTTCCTACTTTGGGGTAGAAACAACCTCTGGAATTGCACATGGGAAAGGGATGTACCTGGATGCACAGAGCCAGTGGCTCTCCCACGTGCCATGCAACACTGCTGGTAGGTAGCTTCAGGAACACAATATATTCTAACAATTCTCACAGACTTTTACCTTAAGGAGCTTATGAGAAAATGGCTGTTTCTTTACAGCACAAAACATTATCTGAGAAGATAAATTCTGTTAGGAGATGAAATGTGCTTCATTTCAATGATAAAAACAGATTTCCAGCAGGTTTTTTTCACTCTTTTCACAGCATCTTTTTTTGGTGGTGAGATAGCTTTCCTTCTTTCTTTGCTCCTAACGATGAAATAAAGTTTGCAGTTCCCCAGATATTAAAGTTAAGCAGATAAAGACACATACCTAAGTTGGGGGATTGTGTAGTGTTGTGGATATGATCATATAATAACATGCAGAAATGCACAGCAACTTACAGCAACTTAAGAAAGCAGTAGTAATGAAGGAAAAGGCCAAAGTTCTATGAATGCTCCCATTGTCCATGGCTGAGGTTAGCACCACAAAAATGTACTACCACCTATAATTAATAGAAATCATATCATAAAATGCCTTGGGTTGGAAGGGACCTTAAAGCTCATCCAGTTCCAACCCTCTGCCACGGACACGGACACATTCCACTAGACCAGCTTTCTAAAAGCCCATTCAAACCTGGCCCTGAACACTTCCAGATATGGGACAGCCGCAGCTTCTCTGGGCAACAAGTGCCAGCACCTCACCACCTGCACAGCAAAAAACTTCCTAATAATCTATATAATGATGTGGGCATGCACCTGCTCTTTGTAAAATACCTGTTTGGAACATGATCAAAAGCAGCTTCAATTAAAGAAAAAAAACCCCTAAACAACTGCCTTTTATATTGGTGTTACTGGGATCTTGCTTTTGTGCAACACTGGGGATACAGTGCCCTGGAGGAGGAGAAGAAGCTTGAGCATTTAATTCAAGGATGAGAATTTCTCCATAAGTGCCCCTGGATACTCTTTTATACACTCCCCCTTTTGGCAGGGGTTACAAAACAAGCCACCAGGAAGATGAACGCCTGCTTCAGGGCACAGCGCTTCCAAGCCAGTGTAGCCCTGGCCCCACACCCAGCCCCAGCAGCACCCACCCCTTCCCACTGAAGCCTGCTGCATGCCCTGTTCTTTCCACTAAGCCAGGCCTTCATGGCTTTTCCAGCATCAGCGCACACCCTAGTTCTGCTCAGTTGTTCCAGCTTGCTTAGCTGAGTGACCACACCCTGAGCTGTGCAAGTCTAACAGAAATACGAGCTCTTGTCAAAGAGCTTGTGAAAATCAGAGCACCCAGCCAAGGAGGCAAATCCTCTGCAATGTGACTTGCGGAAATGCTGCTCCCCTTGAGCCTTAACATCGGGCTTTCAGTGAAGTGAGCGGTCACTAACTCACAGTGTGGAATTGCTGCTCAGACTGGAACAGCGCTAGCAGCTAAAATTCATTTAAATTCATTGCTTCTTTATTATTTTATTTTTTAAGGAAGTATCTGGAGCAAACACACTTAATGTTATTCCTTCTTCCCAGACATGAGGGGTTTCAGTATTAAAGTCTCCAGGTGGCTTTTGGGTCCGTATGACTAAAAAGAGAGGCATCATCTGTCCAGAGATCAGAGCATCCTGGCAGAGCTACACCAAGGCCTATGTCTCTTTTGCCTTAGAAACAGACTGTATGCAGCAAACACCCACATAAAGACCAATATTATTATGCCACACTATGCTGGGTATTTCCACTGAGGATACAGAAGTTTTGTTTTCAATTCCACTTGTAATAAAATAGTCAAGACTGCTACCAAGTACAAAACCTAGTTGAAGTATATTCTAAGGCTTATCAACAAAGTCACATTATCTCAAGTTAACATCCCATTAAAAGCACATAATTCACTTAACCCTTACACTCTTGGATGCTGTAGGAAAGGCACAGTCTATTTCTTGCTATTTGAGAAAAAATTCAAGTCCTAGAACTTACTATGCAACATATTTTTCAATAAATAGGGTTTTCATGCTACACTAACACACAGCAAGGTCAGGAAAAATAATCCTCCTTTATTTCACCATGGGGAAAAAGCCACAGACTGAAACTCACCCTAGTTCTATCATCATTATATGCATTTTAGCAAATGTATTTGAAATGTTATGCAAGTTCTTTATTCAGGAAACAACATGACAGTCTCTCTTACTGACAGCTATGCAGCATCTCACCACAGGCGCCAAGCTCCCAATACGAGTTCTTGGACTCCATGAGGCTGTCTTCTTAATTACCTCACTAATATCTTGATTCAGATTGAAACTCTTGTAAAACATCTATTGCCTATCTAAAAGGAAAAGTCATACACTTCTATTCACATCTTAGGCATAAAACGTAGGTGCACATGTATGAAGAAGAGCAAGACCCCCATCAGCTTGTGGACTAGCAAAGGATTACAAAAACTAACTCAAAGAATTTGATGCTCTAAATCTGATGGAATATCAGGACAATACAATCAGCGCAAATGGCTACAAAACCATTTCACTTATGGATGCTTCTTTTCAATTTACTGGCTGATAAGACGGGATGTGCAAATGCTGCTATCTTCTGTCCTTTTCATAAAATCACAGACTGGTTTGGGTTGGAAGGGACCTTAAAGCTCATCCAGTTCCATGGGCAGTTCCTACCATGGGCAGGGGCACCTTCCATTAGAGCAGCTTGCTCCAAGCCCCTGTGTCCAACCTGGCCTTGAATACTGCCAGGGATGGGGCAGCCACAGCTTTGCTGGGCACCCTGTGCCAGAGCCTCAGCGCCCTCACAGCAAAGAATTTCTTCCTAGCATCTAATCTAAATCTATCCTCTCTAGTTTAAATCCATTCCCTCTTGTTCTATCCCTACTTGCCCTTGTAAAAAGTCTCTCTTGAGCTTTCTTGTTGGCGACTTTAGGCACTGAAAGTTGCTTTAATGTCTCCCTGGAGCCTTTTCTTTTCCAGGCTGAATAAGCCCAACTTTCTCAGCCTGTCTCCATAGCAGAGGTGTTCCAGCCCCCTGAGGATCTTTGCAGCATCCTCTGGATTTGCTCCAATGAGTCCACATTCTTCTTATGCTGGGGGTCCCAGCTGGAAGCACTACTGATAGGGGTTCTTACAAGAGTGGAGTAGAGGGGGAGAATCTGTAGAATTTCTCACATGCAGAAAGTAAACCCCATGGTGTCTCTAGCATGCTCAACTAGCCACACCACTGCAATGTTTGGTAAGGCATTGCTTTATGCACCAGTGTCATTCAGCTGTGAGAGAGTACCACCAGGAGAGACCCCAGCCAGGCCTTAGCAGGATAACCAACAGCCTCAGACATTCTCCCTACTAGCGAAACAGAAACAATTCCATTTTCTTTTTAAAGCAAATAAATGAAACCCGGCTGTTCATATTTCACAATATACATATACACCCAAAACAAATAGCTCCCAACAGTTTTGTGGATCTTTTCCTGGATTTTTACTTTCATACCAAGAAGACTCAGAAAGTATTAATTGAAACGAAATCTGAAAATAATGCCAGAATAACTGGCAAAGTATTTACTATTCATTAGAAATAATTCACTCAGTTTGAGCTGTTACAAGGGTCCCACAGTTATTTGCTCACTCACAGTAGATGCTATCACAAGGAAAGGCTGATCATATGTACAAGCAGCACATAATTTTCTTCTCATCTGGTCCTGAAACTTAGCAATTTTCTCTTTTATAGCATTTTATGGAGAGGAAAGAAGATGATGAGTAGGGGAAAGAATAGGTAACAGAGAAGATAATAGTAAAAAGAGTCAGGAAAGAGGTGATATATAATTTACTATGAACAGCAGCTGCAGCACAAAGACTTCAGGAATTATATACACAAAGCACGAACAAAATCTACATTCTCAATGTAGATATTTTCTCACATTTTGTGTCCTTTCTTTCCACTTATCTTGGAATATATATTTCAAGGATTCATTTTAATTAAAAAAAAAAAAATTCTTCCTTTATAGAAGTACAGCAAGTTCCTCTGGCTAAAGTGATACTGTCTGGCCATTTGATGCAACAGTTCAACAGGTTTTGGCAATGCAGAAATGCATAACATGGTAGAGAAATGAGACAGAATTAAGAAGTGTTTAACAAAAGTTAGCTTGTCTTAATTCAAAGTTTTATACAATGTGCTATATTTGATATGTATATGAAATGATAACAAAAGACAAAATAAACAACAACAAAGCAACAGACAAAATAAAAATATTGCTGTTTCCTTTGGCATCACCTATAAAGTCTAACATATTATATGGATTGAAACTGGTATGGTGCTATTTGATAGCCACAGGGTATCAGGAATAGGGCTGCTAGTTGGTCAGTTCTTTTTAGAGGAAATTTTCACTCAGTGCTGTAATTCTGAACAGCTTCAGCCTGTTAGGATGAGCCACAGATTTATCTAGATACTCTTTTCACCACTAAGGTTTTCACAACCGTGAGGGGATTTGGGAGAGATTTTTGTGCTATTTTTGTAAAATAAGAATAATTTTTAAAAATTTTGTAAGAAAGTAACTGCAGTGAAAGATATTTCATCTTTCTAAATGCAATGAGGAACCTAAACAGAACTACAGAAACATAAACTTTGCCTTATTCCCTAAACTCTCCTTCCTTAATTTTGTTATGAGTGTATGGGTGAAACTAATTTTTCTTACCCAATGTAACTCCATTTACTGCTTTTTTTTTACAGCTGAAAACTGCCTCAAAGCTGGATCACACCCTCTCTCTACCTTTAGTCAGCCACATCCACCTCTTCCTTCTTGTGGTTACTGCAAACAAGAGGCAGGCAACATTATTTCCAACAGTGAAAAGAATATACTTTCAGAAATAACCTCACTGCATATTTGTCAGGGGAATATTCCGCACAGCTTGTGTGGCACAACCACAAACCATTAAGTAGGCAAGTGCAAAACCCTCCTGCTCCTTCTGCCCTTCCATTGATGCTCAGGGTGGGTTTGTCTCAGCAGGAGAAAACACATTCCCCTTCTCCAGCTGACTCCAGGCAAGTGTTCACACAACAGCAAGGACAAGATTGTAAGCTTTGTTGTAAAATGACTGTATGCAAAACAAGGAATGATAGCGTGTGATGGGATGCTGGTAAAATCTCATTACCTGTGAGACCTGAGAAAAATCTCCTTCGACCTGTCAAGCTCCAATAAAATGGTTTTTATTGACAGCCTTCTACTGTCATTCCTGTGACACCAAGACTTTTGTTATCTGATCCAAATATTTACAGCTGGAAAAAGGATAGGACTTCCCATCAACTTCATGGTTGCTAAACAAGGTTTTGCCCTTGCCAGTGTCTGCCCTGACAAAAAACTGCTTGGGTTTGTGCAGTTTGGGATCTTACCAAAACCCATCTTCTAGTCTGAAAGCTGAAAGACATGGATTGCCATCGGAACCCCAATTTTTTAAATCACATTAAAAAAGAGCTTCCATTTTCAGAAAGGTTTCCAGAACATGCATCTAAATTAGCTTCTTTGAATGGCATTCTAGCAGATCTTTTCACTCGAACAATACAAAGAGCTTACTGAGCTGAGCCGCCTGGTTTTAATGCATTAAGACCAGCAGTGTAACTAGACCTGGAGCTCTTTAAATTATCCAAGGTGCAGGGAAGGAGATCTGAAGCTAAAGCAACCTTCAAGAACATGCACACAATAGCTTGCTAAGAAGTGAAAATAAATACAAATATTCCAATTACAATTGCTGCTCTCCTTTCCCGTCTCCAAAGACACCTAGCATGACCACCCCTTTCCCTCTGAATAGCTGATCAGCAGATTAAAATACTTTCATTAGACTCCTTTTGTTTGAATGGGAACAACTGTGGCGATCTCTCAAAGACTGCAGCTGAGGAACAATATCAGAGAAATGCCAGACAGAAAATTTCTCTGTCAATAGGATCATTTCCAACTTATCTGGATATTTCTTCAATTTCCTTGTTAATATAAAATAAATAAAGAACATTTGGTTGCTAAATTCATGTATACTGACTGGGAAAGAAGAGGTAAGAGTAGATGGGGGGAGGGGAGTGTCTGTGTTGCCTGGAGCAACAGGATATTCTTCAGGGATTTCTGAGATTTGCTGATTTCCCACCCTGACTTCCCAAAGGGACAAGGGAATTTCTGCAATACAATCGTCACTGGGAGCCAAGATGTCTATCTGTAGTTTTTTGCAACTGAAACACCACAGCAAAACATGTTATTTCACTTAGCAGTAAAGACAGTGAGTCTTGCTTTAAGAAAAGAGGTGAAGCTGACCCAGGACATGCTTTGGCCAATCATGAAAAGAAACCTTAACAAGCCAAAGAAGAAACTACACACAGATCCTGTTGAGAGCATTTATGCAGCTCCGATTTCCACAGTGCAACCCTATGAAGATGGGTGTGAGGGTGTGCTGGGTTTGCTTTGAAAACCTGAAAGCTACACTCCCTCTTTTTCTCCTTGTGAGCTGTAGAAATAGAGGACCACAGAGGATGGAGAGCAATATGCCATGGGGTAAGCACAAGTCTCAGCACCTGTGCTGCCTCAAGACTCCAAAATCCTGACAGCTTCAGGGAAGTCGTGTCCCCCAAAGGCAAACCTGCTGCTGGGCTTTCAGACCCCAGTGAAACCAAGCCCAAGGTTTACTATGCAAAAGTGCAGGTACAAGCTTCTGCTGCAGCAGGAGCAGTACTTACAGCCTGAAAGAGGTGTGATCTCCAGTGGCCTGACAATTGACCTCTGGATGCAAAAGTCATCTGGGAAAAGGCTCTTCACAAAAGCATCCAGATCCATTGCAGTAGCTGATCCCACTAAATCCATCTGAAATATATCTGCTGTTTTCCTTTCTCTTTCTAGATGCTTACACCACACTTGCAGGGAGATGTACTTTCAAAATTCAGATTTGTGCTGCTTAAAGTTTTTGCTTCAAGTGTTAGCTGTACAACTTCAAGCCTCATTAAGTTACAATATAGAGTTTTTCAGTGAACTCAGCTAGTAAATACTGGGATGTTTCTGTTTTCCCAAGAAAAAAGGAGATTTTCTACATGACTACAAGTTGCAGATGTAAAAAGTCCCAACAAAACATCAACACAAACATTTCCAAGAGCGAGCCAGCATGCTCTCTTTTAACATATGAAAAATCATTACAATCAAATCCTATTGTAAAATGCACTTTGGAATTTGTTTCACCAGCTTTATTACCTAGACATCAGGGATATTTTTATTTTATCCCAAGTAGAAGTAAGTATCTAAATGAGAGGAAAATTGATGATATACAGCTAGCAAGTGGTTATGAAAAATAAGAGGCCAAAATTTATCTCTATTGTTACTATACAGTGAAGCTCATGTGCTATAAACTGATACTGTAATGGAATAAATCAGTATGGCACCAATGATCATAATCCTTATTCTTTATGGTACAGACTAGAAATCAGGATACAGGATCCCATTTTTCTTGGCATTATAAGAAGTAGAGCAGAGGAGACAGCTGGCGAGCTAATAATCTGTGTGACAGGCAGAATGCTACAAGAAGGAAAAACAGAGAGGCAAAGGTTGGGAGATGGGGACAGCAAAATAACAGGGAGCAGAAGTTAGAGATTGTCGTTTACCTAACCAGTGCCAGAGCTGCAGCCATAAGAGCACAGCGAGATTTCAAAAGGGATTTAAAGGTTAACATAACAGCTTACATAAATGATTGGGACTTTTTTCCCTGCGCACAGTGTGGCGTAACAACATGAAGAGAGATGAGAGATGCAGGCACAGAGGTGACAGAAAGCACTGGCAGAATAAGACACAGTATGGAGAGAAGATTTTTCAAGCACTTCTGGGGAGAAATGGGCAGGATGTGATCGACAGGGATGTCTGCTTCCAACAATGCATTTACCGCACTTGGAAGGAAATACATATGGTGTGGATGAGGGTCAAAACAGACTGGAAAAATTCTTCTCGCTTAGAGTTCAGGGACAGTTAAACTGTGCAGACAAGGTGAGGATCAAGGTGAAATGCCAGAAAGAGCACCTGATGCATAGTTCCATGGAGTTACCTGGGGCAGTACAGCTGGATGGAAGTCAACAGATTAAAGCTCCTAAGGAGTGAATAGGCTGAAGCAAGCCAGACCCTGTACTGACAGGCAAAGGAGCAAGATTTATGTTGGCATTTCTAGGAAGAAAAAGGCTACAATATAAATCCAGACCTCATTGCATTCTAGAGAATCCACACTGGAAAAAATGAGAACCCACACAGGAAAAAAAAAATGCCTGTCACTGCCTTATTAATGCAACTGCTTTAATCAACAGTTGTTCAAAGGCCAGGAACCCATTCTTTCAAATGTTACTCATATGTCAGCATTCATTCATATACCCAAATTGAGATAGAAACTAAGAAAAATTTCAGGATAAACAGTCTCACTGAAATGCAGTATACAAAAATTATTAAATATGGGTAATCTTTTAATGAATTATGGGATTTTATATATTTCTTTTATTTTTTCTTTATTTTTCTTTTTTTCTTTATTTTTCCTTTTTTCTTTATTTTTCTTTTCAATATGTAGACAGGCCACTTGGAAGAGACATAGCTATCAGTGGTAAATAAGTAGTATAAACTATTTTGCTTGCCAAACACCTAGGGTCAATCCTCACTCTCACAGCTCTCATCCAGCAGTATGTACCAGCTTCACATCTTCATCCTCACCCCTTCTACTTTATGAAGGCATTCACTTGAGATACAGCTTATGATCAGAGGATGTACAGATGTGCTCTTCACTGAGACTTCTGTGCTCACGATACGTTTGACCCCAATGAACCAGTTACTATGAAAAACAAGCCTAGTAAAAGAGGACATTTCTCTACTTGCATAAATAAAATAATAATACGGTAGAAACTGACTCATAAGCTGAGGATTGTGTGCACTTTGGCTGCAGCATCTGTCTTGCTTGTCCTAACAAGGTCAAGGCTGCAGCAAGAGCATCCTGGCCTGGCAGTGCCAGGCAGGTCCTGCTGCCAAGCCTGCATGGGCAACAGGACATGGCCTGGCAGCCCCCAGCCATGGGATCAGCCAGCCTGAGAGACTGAGCTGTGTGTGCAGCCAGCCAAGGACGAGGCCTCGCTTGCATCAACAGGACGGTTTTCAGCATGGAACCTGCCAGCAGCTGCAACCCAGGCAAGCTGTGCTGAAGCACTGAAATCACAGACTTCAGCCCTGGTTATAATTGAGCCTGGCTCAGCCTCAGCTAAAGAACTATTTAATTTTTAACTATTTCACATTATGTATTTTATATATTTAAATTCATGGAAATGTTTACTTATATACTTATATTTCATGGACTATAAAACAATAATAACAAACTCCAAATTAGTCATTTCCTTTCAGATAATAAAGTCACAAAGAGAAAAATTTGTAGCTTCCAATTGTTCCAACCAGTGTTTGAAACGACATGAAAATCTCTTCAGCAGTCATTACCGCCTAATTGTTTTGGAAAGCTGCAAGAGAATTACAGCAGCTTTTTTTGTTGTTGTTTGCTTTGCTAAAAAAAATGTTAATTTTATTCAAAATTATTAACTGTTTCAATCTCTTTATTCTTTAAAACAAAACAGAAGCACAGTGGGAAATTCTGATGAATATTCTATCAAAACATTTTTCTACAGAATAAATCATACAGCTCATTTCTCTTGAACCTTACAGACAGCAACTCCATCTGCCAAAATATGTTGTCTTAAGTCCATTGCCAATGAATGTTTTGTGGTAAATTGAATATCCATATGCAATTTTGTAATCCCAGTTTAGTGCTGGGAGTTGCTAAACTCAGGAATTATGCATTTAATTCCTTAAACCCAAAAGAAAAAGTGCCTGCAACATGATTAGCTTGTTTGGTACTTTTAAAGATCATTGCATTTTATCTCATAATTAATAAAGAGACCATATATAATTAATTTTTTTGGGGGGGTACTCTTGCATTCTTGTCTAGGGCTGATGTTTTAGGCCTTGGGACGCCGAGGGAAGGGGAAGGATTTCTCTGGCAGGTGCAACAGAAAACCAGCTGTGAAAGTTCTCGAGATAGAAGACAAAGAAACCGATGTTCAAGCACTAGTTTGAGACTACAAACATCTTGTTCCTAACTTTGTTACAAATTCCCTCTAGCAACTGGAAATACCAGTGAAGCAGGTAGCGTCTGTGCTTCCCCTGCCTTGTCTGGGTTTCAGGCTCTTCCAATAAGGAGAGGGTTGTTCCTATCCTCTCCCAGCACAAATACAGTGCAGTTGTAAACTCTGCTGGTCCTGCAGGCACTAACACAATGAAAATAAAACCAATACTTGGTTCTACAGATATGATGCTTCAAGTCTTCTCTTAACACTCAGTTTAATAAATAGAGTCTACTTTCAACACTGCCCCTAGACAACTTCCTTGCATCAAGCCCTACATTTTTTCCGAATATACTTCTGGATCTAATCTGAGATCAGAGCTGAGTTTTTCAGGATTAAACTATTCATTCTTGTCTCATCTTAGACTTAGTGAATTCTTGGGAATCTTTAATATCTTAGCTTTAATTAGTTTACCATATTGTCATGTCTCTTATGGAAGCTGACTGAAGTTTGTAAGCAACTTTGTAATTAGGGTACATATATTGGGAACAGGATAACTTTTCACACCTCTGCCTGCTGTATATTTCATCAATGATTTCACTGTACCACTTCTACACCCAGCCTGAGAGAGAATAGCATCTGGCTGCCCGCTTATTCTAGATTTCAAATTATACTAAGAATTTGTGTGCTGGATAAACTCTAGGCCCATTCTTTAAGTACCATAATCCTGATTAGAGGACAACAATCCAAAGCTCCTAATGCAATGTACACATGTGCCCTCTAGCAGCAAAAGCAGGATTTTTAATGTAACTCAGTCAAAATCGTTTGTTCATACAAATAGCTTAGTATTTTGGCATTCCCAAAACATGGCAGAAAGGCATGACCAATGCCTACCTGTTTCTATTACTTCTGTGGTATCGCTGTAGGTATTATAGACCTATAATTTTAGACTTTTAATATATATAGACTTATAATATAGACTATAATACGGGCTTTTGCTCAGAGAAGTTGTGAATGCTCCATCCCTGGTGGTGTTCAAGGCCAGGTTGCACAGAGCCTTGGGTGACATGGTTTAGTGTGAGGTGTCCCTGCTCATGGCAGGGGGGTTGAACTTGATGATCTTAAGGTCCTTTCCAACCCTAACTATTCTATGATTCTATGATACTATAATCAACAGTCAATTTGTTAGTCCAAATGGGAGATTAAAATAAACACTCTTTTGAGGTTACAACTCCAAGAAATCAGTCAAACCTATTCATACTCCTCCCATCCCATGCCCAAAGAGCCCAGTTAGCAAATAAAATGCAAAAATAATGTCAGTAGCCCCAGGTATTGAGTAGAGAATGTCTCTATAGTATAGAGAACTCATTATTTTCAGTAACAAAGAAGAAATTATATCTGCTTAGGGTTTTTTTTGGTGCATCATTGCGATTAAGTGCTTTAAACATCATGCTGTACCATAGAAACTGCAAAGAGGCAATACCCCCTTGCTGCTGCTTTTTCCACGTGGAAAAATACTCCCTTGCTGAAAAAATATTCAGGAAAAAAACCCAATGTTTCATATTTAGCCAACATCCTGGTTTCTACAGAAGTGTTTCAGCAGCAGGCAGCACCAATGTCAGTATGATTCATCGGATCAATAATTCTAAGGTCTGTACCTAAAAGGCTGAAAAATGTGATATAACCTGGCAGAAGAGTAATGATTGTAATGTTCAGCAAAATAGTTAATGAGGCTTGGAAAAAGCAGACTTTGGGGGAGAAAAATATGTACAGGTTTAACCTCGTGCACTGGCTTGGGTAGAACATTTTGTCTTTTAGGTTAACTCTAAAGTCCCCACAGGCATCTTTATTTTCTTGACATTTTCATTCTTTTACTGATTGGTCTTTCCTTTTCCCCATTTGCACGCACTGGTTATGGGAAGAGGACATGGCCTCTTCTAGCTTACAATATCCATAACTGTTACTTGTTGAATGGTTGATTTTGGTAGCACAGTTACATAAAGGCGCAGAAAGTGAGTTTCTTTACCTTCTCCCCTAACTGCATGTTTTGCTTTTAATTCCTTCCTTTTTTCTCTTATTAGCTGCCATCTGACTCCAAGCAATAAAATCGTTTCCCAGATCCCTACTTGCTCAAATTTCATTTCTCTGAGATGATGTAATACCGCCCTATACACAAGTATTTTTGCTCAAAGCAAGTCAAATAATAATACTGACACAGCTGAGGCTAATGATGCTATTTCAGCATTTCGTTATTCTAAGAAAAAAAAAATATATACTGACAGCTATAATTTTCTATCATTCTGTCACTCCTTGGGAAGGACCACCTGGTCCATAAAAGCATTTCCCACAAGCTAGCCTCTTTTGTGACATGTGCGATGGCATCTGCTTCTGTGCCTTACCTGGGATAGGGATAAGATACCTGTCATTGGATCAATAGTATCAAGAGATCAACCTGAAGAAGGAAATCTTAGATAAATGGTTTAAAACTGTTTATCCAGATAGTCAAAACTCCACCATCCTCCCCAGCAAAGCACCCATCCTGCATTATCACCAATACAGTTTTTCTTTAAAAATACAATTTACCATTAATTCATTCATCTTCCAGAAGCTGAACAAAGGAAATGCACTTTGTAAGTATAGTGAAATATTCTACAGTTTGCCCTGTATTTGTCAGCCTGCATTAGCAAGAGATCTATTAGTAATCTCAGTGGCACCAGTGATACTGCACTCTCCTTCCATCTGTAAAGCATTGTGTCCATGGTTAAGACAATTAGATGTTTCTGATCTCTCTTGTACAATTTACTTTCCTATCTAAACAACAATTATCCATAATGAACTTTCCATTGCTAGTTCAAACTCAGCAGTTTCTCTTGCCTAGTGTGAGGCATAAAGGAAAAATGGGTGGCAAATGGCATATAATGCTTTATGAAGTGATTTCTGAATAATCACTTCGATTTTAAAGCTGTTTAACAGCCATAGCAAATAGCAGACAAAAGAACTGAAGTGAGGAGTATGACCCATGAAACTGATGCAAATTCACTTAGAAAAACCCCTTATTAGGGAAGGGTCTTCTTGTCACAGGTCTATAAATCATGCAGTAAAAATGCAGCTTAATTGGAGAAGCAAGTAATTTTATAATTTTGTAGTTTTGTAGTAATCTGGGTGGTACTAATGGTGTAAGTAAAAAGAAATATTTTTGTCATGGTAGACATTGCATGAAAAGTTGGGAAAGGTTATAAATTTACTCTGTTATTTACAATATCTCAGACAGAGAAATAACTCAGAGATTGGTTTGCACAATCACCTGAATTAATCAATAGTCCAAACTCTAAGGTCAAGCTAATCCACCTACTCCCTGTTGACAGAAGCCCCACTGCCTTCAGATGCTCCAGCAGCCTTTGGCAAAGCTCCTGCAGGGTCTGTGCTGAGCAAGGCAGGTGTCAAGCTGGACAGGAGCAAACACTTCCGAGCTCTGTTGAGGTTTCATGCAAACACACCCAACCTCACCTCCAAAACTTCATGGACTTCATTTTTGATGAAAGCCTGGAGCAACTGTGTCGCTGGCCTATTCCTCTTGCCAAGTAGGCAGGCCAGAAGCTGCACACCAAAACTCAGAGCTCATTAAGAGAGAGAGACACAGCCTAAGCTCACCAGATAACCTGGATCCAACCCATTATAAAATACTGAAAGCCATCTAAATTTTCCAAGAGCTCTTCTATTGTGTCTTAAGGAGAAGACATATTTGTCTTCAAGGTAAATAAATAAAATAACCACAACTCAGTCACTGTTATTTAACTCTTCACAAGCTCCAGGCAATGTGCTGGAGGGCCGCATCTCTTGCGTGGGTGCTACATCCTACTGCTGGATTCTGGGGATGAACCACAGCAGAAAGCTTCCCTAAACTTCAAAAGAGCAGGTCCATCTTCCAGTATGATCCCCTCTTCAAAAGGATTTAATGCCCTCAGTCTTTTTTGGAGTAAGATTTTGCTGAAGGAAACTCCACATACCATCTCTAATGATGAAATTCTGCTTTGCTTTCAATATATTTATGGTTGCTTAAGACATGTATTCCGTCGAGGGCATTGTGTTGTGCCCTTCTCACAAAATCTGAACCACATAGGCTTAATAAATATGTTCAAAAAGAGTGACCTATGCACCAGTTGTTCACTATTATTTAGCTGCTGTGGACTGACAATTACACATTGCTTTTCCCCCAGAATATCCAAATGTAAAAAAGAAGATGGTGCAGTCCCTTACACAGGGCTGCAGTTATCTGCTTATTAAATACCCAAATTTGACCCACATCACCAGTTAACAGCTGCATCACTCAGGGAGGAAAATGTTTGGCTGGGAAATATCAGAATAAGGATTTAATATCTGCTAGTTTAGATTTTCCTATCATGCTGAAGAAAAAAGCCCATGCACCCTAAGGGGAGAACCACAACCAGTGCTGGGGATGGGCTTCTCGAGCCACAGCATCCCTTTGCCTGCAATTCTCTGAAATTTCTGTACCAAACCAGTCAAGGAAGGCAAGAACTAAAGGAAAGCAAGCCTTCATGGAAAGCATGCATTTATCTTCACTGAGACTGAAAAATGACTGCTTCTTCCCTTGAGAATTTAAAAGTGAAAATGTTCTTAAATTTCTTGAAAGTGTTCAGACACTGGTTGCAAACTGATTATTTTATCTACAACAGAGGGTTTTTTGAAGGGTCAAAGAGCAGAGGTGAGTACTTTCAAAAGAATTACTAGTTGCTTTGCTTTCTCAGATACCCTGGAAATACATGCTATACACTTTGTAATGCAATTACTGTCAATTGTAACACATCAAAAATGTATTGCAAATATCAAAACTTTGTGTAAGTACAGGGGTAAAAACATAAACTACTCCTTATATGTGCTTGTTTTCCAATGCTTCAACCTGCAGCACTGGATATGTCAGACCAGCTCAGACCCGTGAATTACCTGATCAATAGCAAATAAGAATGAGAGTATTTTCAGTTCACTGGGAAAAGTCAAGGAACAGAGAAATAACAACGGCAGCAGTGATTCAATCAGACAGAGCTGTAGTAGGTGGCACGAAAACGTAGGACAAACATTAAGCACACAAACAAATAGCACTGCTGGAGTGAAAAAACTTGAGTTATCAGAGTGTCTTTTAGAAGAGCTCCATGGGTCACCCTCTTCCCTTCTCCTCCAGAAGTGGTCTTGTTGGAAGAAAAAGGAATTATTCATGGAAGTAAAATTGTGTGAGGCTGCAGCATTTGTCAAATTCATGGTCCCAATTTTTAAGCCACGGTCATGTTGACCTTCCTGTCAGTTTTAGACTTGAAAACAAAGAGAAGAAACAACATAGGACCTGGCAGCACGGGAGAACAGCTGGTTTCTAAATCCTGATGTTTGCAAATGCCTCTTTGCTTAACAAAGAGATTTTTCTTCCTACAAATTTAAACTAATGAAAAGACAAATGTGCTTTAACTGGTTGGAGTGGAAATAGTTCACGCTTTCTAATGTCAAGCAAAAGACAAGTCAGAAGTAAGAGCAGGGTTTTGTTTCTTTTTCTCTTTATTTAGTGCCAGATTTATTAAAAAATATTCTTTTTCAGCCTTCCTAGCTAGAGATTAAATTATACTACTACTGCCCTGACATCTACTGCAGTGTTGCTGTCCCTCCAGCAGTAGAGCTGAACCTGGAACCAGATCGGTAAAAGCTGGACCCTCCTTTGTGGTAAATGAAAAGCTGTTTTAAGGATGTGCTTGTTGCCTGAGGCTTCAGCCCAGCTGAGCTCACCTTTACTTAGGGGCAAAAGCCCAGCTCACCTTTCCCACCCCAGTTCTGGTGGCTTAGCACATCTCCTGGCCAGGGCAAAGCCCCAAATGAAGCAGAGTGAGATGGAGATGGAAGAGAAAAATATAATACAGCTGCAAGAGTCATGAAAAATACATAATGGAGAAATGCCTGGAGGGGTGACGGATGGTAATAAAGTGCAGAGACCAAAAAAAAAAGGCAAAAGGTGCTACATTCCATGAGTAGAAAATACCAGAATTAATCAGGCAATGGGAGCTGCACAGACCTCTCCACAGACAGCACTGACTGGCATGGGGACACAGTTCCAGTGATGTCGGGGTTGTCAGAGATCTGTCTCAGCTAAGCAGCATCAGCATTGCAAACACAGATGTTTCTGTCCCAGGCTTTCATGGGAGCTGACAGATTATCAAAGCATCAAGAATGAATCAGTGTGTGACTTACCTCCACAAAGCCTACCCCCAATGCTGTATTCCCAGTGCTCGCAGAAATGATCACAGACATCCATATTACGCCCACCCTACTGATTTCAAATGATGCTGTGTTAGATAATGTCAGGGATGAGTTACTCGTCTCAGGAGCATATCTAGGACCTTGCTCAACCCAATTGCCCTGAGAAGCAAGGTGTGAACAGATGTAAAGGTCCTCACTACCTCCTTGTGCCTCTGCCAGGGCTACCACCTGCACTGGTAAAACAGCTGCCTGCCAAAACTGCTGTTGCTGGGGTCAGCAGAAAATCAATGGTTGCTCCTGCCTGCCTCATTGGCCAAGGTATGGGCTGCAGCTGACACTGTTCCCGCCACAGCAGGAGCTGCTCTGCCCAATCCCCAGCCCCTTGGCACAGGGAAAGCAAAATCCACACATGCCCCCCGCTCACCTTCGCAGCTCTGCAGCAGATAGGCAGCTCACGGCTTCCCAAGGGTAAGGATAAATTAGAGGTCAGTGCTTAAAAACAGAATTTGCTTCAGTTCCTTGGGAAGGGTACAACTTTACAGACAGTTCAGAGATTGAACGAACCTTATTCTAGACATGGAGGGTCCCTCTCTGAGCCCTCCCAGCCATTCCCAGGATGTAGGACTCCAGATCTTTGTTAAAAATTATTACTGTTAGATACCTGTGCAGGATCATCTGTTTGTTTCCTGTGGAGTTCAGGTATTGCCCTGCTTCACAAGTTATCAGCAAAAGGGCTTATCTAACCTACAGAAATTCCCTGCAGGCAAGAAATCCCAGCTGCACCAGACATCAGGACGTGAAAAGCTGTCACTCACAGACTTATTGGATGAATATTGCAACTAGGTCCTCAAAGAGTATTTGGGTCTTACTATACAGTAACAGACATAATGCTCCCAATTTTATATCCAGGTTTTTGCTTACTCCTTTGCTTTATAATTTTCTTAGCTGCATGAAGCAGTGCTGGTTGATCAAGTGCTTTCTTTGCATCATGCACTGAAATGTACAGCACAAGATACAAGAAAACCTCACGGATTGTAGAAGTTAAAATCTTCAATGAACTGGTCTTCCCAGTCACTTATATGGTGTTGCTCTTATATCTGCCTCTCCACAACACTGCTGATGGCAAATATTGCTTTAATTGAATGTATTCACAGGTGTGATACATACTCATCAAAATACCGTATTCTCCAGAAATATTTCTAAGTGCATACAATAACAAGAATGAAAAAAGACCTTTTCTTCTGGCACTGTGCTGGGGTCCCACAGGGGCTCTGTTCAGCCTTTTCCCAAACGATATGTGGGGGAAAAATCAGAATTCAAACCTGGATAGTGCTCCCAGTAAAGGCAATGGGGTTCTGCTTGACAGAAGACTGCAGAGTTCAGCTAATTGTCAGTATTTTTTTTCCTTTCTTGTACAGCATGATGGAAATGCTGTGGAATAGCAATCAGACTGCTGTGATATTACATGCTGAAAGGAAAACAGCAGATATAGTTGTGGGTATGGGCCACTTTAAGAGGTGGCTCTAGCCTTGCCCAGATTTGAAAGGGAACTTGTTAGAATTTCTGCTCACTTGCCAACCTATTATCAGCCAGCACCTTCTTGATTTCTTCCCAGAGCCCTGGGAACATTTGGCTCTCATCACAACCTCAAAATACACTCACCTGCCTGATGTTCAGTGCTTTGCCCTCCTCTTGCTTTGCCTTCCTCTTGCTTTGCCCTCCTCTTCCAGTGCTGCAGTCCCTGAAGACACTTTAAGGTTTTCTATTCAATTTTGTCCTATCTGCTTTTCATTTCATGCGGAGAGAGCAAATTGCACCTCTCCTAATTAGGAAACCATCCATGTTGCCAATTAAGGGGTCAGACAGGCAGATGGATTGTCTGCACTATTGTTAAGCACCAAAAATGCATGGCAGGCCTTTCAAAAGCATAGCCTAGCTTCAAAATCAGTGTAGAACATGACTTCCTCTTGGCTCACAGTCTCTTGCCAGGATAGGCAACCACGACACACCATTTGTCAACTGAGGTCTCCAAGCTGAAGATGATGAGGCTCACTGCATGGTCTGTTCCCATAGAATGGGGGCTCCAAGTCCTCATCCTTTAGTGAATTTGGGTCTTAATTTACTCAAAAGAAAGCTGATCTGACTGCACGTTACCATTCTTTTGGTTTTGTAGTTGCCTTCCTGTATTTTATCCCAACACCTCCGCAGAAAACAAGTTGATCTCTCCTCCAGCTTTGAACCGTTGGGCTGTTTCAAGTGAGTCTTTTCACAATCTTGTTGAAGGACAGGCTGTGATGCTGTTGGGGAAGATGGAAAGGCCTTTTCCATATCTGTTCTGATTAACATCCATTTTGAACAATTGTGACCAGAATTGTAAACAGCATCCTACATGCAATGGTTTGCAAAGCTCTACCAAGTTCTGGTTTACAAGAAAAGATCTGCAAGGATATTAGAATCCTTCTTTTCCTCTGTCATCTAAAAATGTAATTTTCCAGTTATGGAAGTAATTTTTCACTTGTAAGTCCCTAAGTGCATAATCTTACACTTTTTATTATTATTCATGTTATTTTTATTACTGCAGCCCTCCCAGACATTTATATCTTTTTCTATACCAAACCTCCTCTGTACAGGCAATACCTTGCTAGCTTGTCACTGGCAAATTTCATTAGCACATTGCAAAGCAAACCAGCAGCCTCAAAACTGGTCCTAATGAACCCTAATAACTCCAGTCCTACAGAATAGTTCTTCTTTTAACATAAACCATGCCTCATTATCTCGTGCCAGCTTCCCACCCATCTACGAGTAGGTACTAAATATAAATGACTGCATATAATGACTTACAGGTTCTTTTTATTTTGTTGCGCCTAGCAGCTTTTATCATAACTAACGGCGAGAGCTGGCATAGAGTTACATATGCTATAGATGCTGGCACAATGCAGGGGTGGCCCTGGCAGCACTCACATCTCCATCACCATATGGTTTCAGAATCAGAAGTAACTTGGTCGATTGGTTTTGTTGCAAACTGGGACATACAAACTGTTATGGACTGATTAACTAGCATTACCACAATGCTTCTCCTTCATAAGCAAGCACACTCAGAATTAATTTGGGTACCTTGTTATGTAGCCATCCTCATAAAAGCATTCAGGGGTGACCTGGCACATTAATGGCACTGTAAAACACCAGTTACAACTTAAACATTCAGAGAGGATCAGTCAAAGATCTGGATGATCCTTTAGTGCCACATGGCAAAGTGACTTCAATTACCTCCTGCTCCTGGGAAGCAAGAGGCTGAAACAAGCTGCAATTGTATGGAATTAGGTGGGATCAGGTTGCCTTCTCCTGTGCCAGGCATTAAATGCACGTTCGGGACATTGTGTCTACTGAAACTTGTCACAAAGACAACATCCTCCTGGCTATGCTTCGTGACATAAGAGGAACAAGCTGCAGGGATCAGTATCAAATTAAATTAACTTAAATACATATTTTGGAATTCCTTCCATATGACCTGCATTTGGTCTTTCTTCCTGATATCTGTGCCATAAAATATTTCTTAATTATTAAATTGCATAGTGCTGGGTTAGAATGTGACTATTTTTGCTGTGGAGCCAAATAAAATACTGTAGGGTTATTTGCACCCCCTCTACATTCCTGGGAGCAAAGCAGGAGGTGGGAGGAAAGGCTTTGCAGAGCAGTTCGAGTAGTGCAGATTTGTCTTGTCCTGAGTACAAATCATTGAGCTCAGCCCAGCTTTATTTGGAGAGCAGTGTAGCTGTGTTAGTGCACACACATGGCTATACTTCAGCTTTTAAGGTGCTCATATATATATGTATACATAAAAGCATGACTTAATATTGCTTCCTTCCAGCATCAGTGGGGCTTTTGCAGTGCTTCATGTGGAGCACTCTGCTTAGTCTACCCCAAGCACAAGTTATTAGACATAAAGCAGTCATCCACAAACCTCTCTATGCAGAGCATTGCCTGCCGCCTTTACTGCTTCTCAGTACTGGTTTGCTCCCATGGGCACTAAATTCCACAGGAACACCACTGTCTCTGGGCACTTTGCAGCGCAACAAGGCACATCATGTGTGCACACCTATATACAGGAGACAGCAGCCTGTGTCTGCATTTCACAGCGTAAAAAGAAAACCAAGCAGGAAAATGCCAGAAAGCTGTAACTGCCAGCTCTGATGCATCACATTTTCCTACAACAGTCTTCAGCAAATTCTAAGCTTAATATTAAATCAACTGTTAGTTATAATTCAATATATAGCACTTAGTAATTCACCAAGTAAATTTCAGTATTACCTTTCGGACAAACATTGCTACAGTGCAACACCCCCTTGTCCTGCCTCCCCTCACCCCCAACTTGCCAGGAATACAGCTACCCAGAAGGTGGCAGGAGACTGGAAATCTAATGCATTTCCACTCACATCCTGAAATGGTTTGGGTAGCAGACAATTTTTCTCTTTGAAGAATTTCCTTTCTTTTGACAAGTAAATAAATGTCTAACTTTCTGCTTCTTTTAGTGCCAGAAAGAAAAAGAAGAGGAAGAAGGGGAAAAGAATGTGCAACAGGTCTGCTGAATATTAGTTATTCATTTTATGAAACACAGCAAGGATACTTTATAAACTGATCCAGCTTTACAATGACTGCAATGTTGCCTTTAGTTTTGTGTTATTGGATAATTTGTCAGTTCTGGCACTTTGGCAAGTAATAAAGTAAGGAACAACTACTAGAAGCATAAGAAAATTATTTAATCTAGTTCCTCCTCCCCCTCCTGATTGTATTTGAAACATAAGCTGATTTTAAACAAAACAGTCTTGGCAGAAACAAAATAACCTTTAGGATTTATGAAAGGCACAGCACTAAAATAAGATGCTTGTGTTCAAGGGGACTTTTGATATTGCTGGTTTTTTTCCCTTCCCTCCCCAGATAGATCACTTTCCATTAAATGGTTTGAGCTAAACATGAAAAATTCTAATCCCTACTCAGGTAAAGCTTCAGTTTGCATAACCAGTAGCTCTAAGGAAAAAGAGCATCACAGTGACTTCAGTTTAGATGTGGGCCACTGAGCACAACCATGTAGATACAGCTGTACTTATTTACAATGAATTTTCTGGAACCTAAAATTTAAACCACACTTTAAAAACTCATGTACCTGCCTTGTCTCACTCCAATCTGTTGATGGAAATGGACAGACATTTCCAGTGCAGAGTGTACGGTAGAAAACTGATGCTGTTGTTGGCTGTCTACTCTAGAGAATGACATCCTCCATAACAAGAGGATGTTATGTTAAGCCCAGAACACTTCCAGAGCATCCCCCTGAGACATGGAAAGTGTCTGCTGCCCCTGAGAGTCAAGGAAATTCATTAACATATCAGTATTTCCACACATGCAACTTGTACAATGCATTAGGGTGATGGAAGGAAATGAGTACATAGCACTAGTGCCCTACTTAAGTACAAATTCCTTGGTGGCTCACATGACCATACCTTAGTGTTTGGAGCCAGAGTTTATTTCCTCTTACAGATTGTCCTAGAAATGAAGTAGACACTCCTGAGGCTTTAATCTATTAAACGATCACAAAAGACTAGGAACTAGTTCCACCGGACCAAGGAAACCAAAAAAAGCTTCTGCATTAGGTACTAATTTCAATCCTAGTGGTTGATATGCATCTTGCTATGTTGATACTTACAAAAGAGATAAAATGTAGAACACAGATTTTGAATATGTAATTATATTGCTGTGGGTCCTTGATGAAAGAAACAAATCACTAACTGTTCAAAACGTACAGAATTGTTGAAGAAACATATGTTTGAGTGTTTGATTAGCTGCCGAATTCACTAGTCTTCATCAATATTTCACCCTTCAAGACTGTCACTGGCAGCGAGAAGCAGATCGGAATGTTTTTCAGCAATGTCTTTGTAATGATACCTTCTTAAAGAAAAAATGCAACCATGTCTGTGACTCAGATAAAGCAGCTCATTTAGGACAAGAACATGAGAAAATAACTGCCAAAACAACACTGAAGAGGCTCCAGCTCTGATCAATAAACTGGCTGGATTTGTTTCGGTGTGTTGTTTTATAGATTCCAATGAAAATGATACTGAGCCTGGATTTACTATTGGAAGACTCAAGATAGTAGGTGGAAATATCACATTAATGTGGAAAAGATATTTCAGGGAACTGAACCTCTCTCATTACCTAGATCCCAAAAGTGCCCTTAGGACCCACACTTTGCTGACTTGAGGGAGATGAACTGTTAACACTGTGAAATAAACAACACTAAGGAGTAGCACACTCGACAAAGAAAGCAAATCTGGCACATCTGTTAGTGTCTTATTACTATCTCTGTGAAGACACAACGTCAGTATGCCATTATCTTTTCTCAACTTTTTCCCACATACGAATTACCTGAGTTTCAGATGACATCTGAAAGCCCTGCATAATTAATAAGACATTATTAAGACATATAATAAGACATTAAGCAAGGAAGATGTTCATACATTGACAGGCATGCATTTCATTTAGCACAAAGTTTTATACATTTCTTTAGGTTGTGCATTTCTGATATCACAAAACTGGACAAGTTAAAAATGTCTCACATGTACCCCAAATCTCCCTCCGTGATGGACATGGAGGGACACGGGGAGTGAAAAGTTAATGCACAATAGTTGAACAAAACCACCTTTAAAAGCCTAACCCTGCAGACTGTGTTGCCCTAAAGCTTTTGCAGTTATATTAAAGTTTTGCTTAGCAAGGTACATCCTGAATTATCCTTTAATTATGGGGGTCTTTCACCTCTGGAGATCAAATTTGCTCCAGTGCAAGCCACTCTTTCAGTGGAAATAGGCTTTAGCCAAATAAGTCCTGCATCCTAGCAGCCATCCCGAGGAACAGTGCCTATAGCAGCAGCAAGGCTTGGTATAAGGCTGCTCTTTCTTTAGTAGTCCTTTCCTCCTTGGAAGTAATAGCCACTTACTTGCTTCTCAAGGGGGCAGAATCCATGATAACAAAACTGTGAGGTTTAATGTGCCCCAAGACAAACGCATGGAGCTGCGCTGCCCACATAGCTCCTGCACACTGATGTGGCTCACATGTGTGAAGCTCCACATGCTCCAGGATATTTTCTGGTGCATCCTATTTCCCCTTCCACGCTGGTGCAGCTGTGCTGGGTGGCATATGTAGAAATAGAGGCAGAGCTCTACCTGCTCCTAATGCTTTCCTGCACACCTACATGGGAAAGGCAGTAATGGCCAAATGGGCAGCTGCCCAGGTGTTAATGGGGAAATCATCAAGTACAGAGAAGGGAGGAGATCTTCAACATCCATTACTTTACTGAATCATTTCATCCTCAGGGACACGATTTAGCCTAAAACACTTGCGGCTGCAGATTTTACTTTTGGACTCCGCTTATGCAATTTTGCCTTTTAGTGTTCTCTTGTATGATAATGATTCTACCTTTGCCACTAATTAAAAACTGTACCCTTAGTCTGATATTCCATTTTAAAAATTAGATAATAGATCTTGCTTAAAATGATTTTGAGAGGATCATACGAAATGTATAAAACCAGCAACAGTTTTGCGGTTCCAGAGTTCTGTACAAGCAGATGGTTCATGTTTCCTGGTCATTAAAAACTACCAGCTGAGAGGCTCAGGAAAGGGCTCTATAGCTGCGCAGGGACAGCCCAGAAGCCAATTACACACCCAGATACCATACATTGTCAGGAAATTATACTCCACAGCTTGGCACCTGTGTCAGCCAAGCCATCTCAACATGAGCAATGACCAATGCCAAGGTCACTGCTGATCCATGTGGAGGTGTAAATGGAGTTGAGCCATTGCTGCTAGAAATATGACTATGTTCTGACAATTTAGTAATAGAATTACGTGGAGATGATGACATTATGACTTGTTTTCCATTCAAACCTAGTGTAGGGAGGAAAGCACAGTCTAGAAAGTGTAGCTAGTGTAGCAAGGCAAAATTTGCCACTTCTATATACCTTACCTAAAACTTCCAAAGATCACGTTATAATCCCCTATTTTGCTATCATCTCTATTTATGATTTCTTATTTTAATTTGACATGCTATTTAATAAGAAACTAAAAAGGTATCCAAATGATCTTCTTGCAAAACAAGACCAAAGAAATATTACCTGAATTTCTCTGACAAGTCTGAGGACCCACATGAAGTAAACTGTCAAAGTAAAAGCAAGCATGACACCTTGGAGGGAACCAGGTTCTTTGCAATCCCTGATGATAAGATTTCCCACAGAAAATTTGCAGAACAAGACTCACATCTTCTCTACCTGAGAAGCTCTCCATTAAGTCAGTGGTCACCTCCAGACCTTCCCAAGAACAAATCAAATGGCAGTGTACTCAGTTTCCATTAACCACAAGGGTCCCCAGTGCCTGGAGCTGACAGTCCCCATCCCACCCCTCCAGTGCCATTCCTCCAGCAACTCCGTGTCTCCACACCAGGTCCGCAGGGGTAGATGGGCACTCTGCGTCCAGCTCCACCTTCAGTTCCCTTTTTCTCCTTCAGAAGCTCACGGCTGCACATTGCCTGTGTTTTATTAAATAGGAAATTAGTATTAAATTCTAATGTAGCAAAATGATCTAACCCTAGAGCAAAGGTATCTCAGGATGCCTCTAGAAGCATCTGGCCAGACTGTGGTAATCTAAAGGTGCCTGGTGCAATTAAGCTACAAATCAGTTATGATAATTGCAAGAAAACATTTTTAATTTCTAAACTGGGGGGGATGGGAGAGGGGAAGCTGGGAGGAAAGGGACAATCTCTAGCACCTCAGTAAAAATAAAGCCATATTCTAATTAATGAATTTAAACATGAAATGCCACAATGACAAAAGCAATTCATGGTTCCTTCCTACTGAGGCTGGACGAAGTGTTGCAGGAAATTAAGAGCATCATAATCTTGCAAATTTGAGGAGACATCAAAACTCAGCAAATAGTTTTCCAAACACACACGGAGTCTTCTATAGCTTAATGCAATGCTAGTGCAATCAGCATCATGTTTTACCACCCATCCCAAAGGAGAACTGAAAACAAATATTGTCCTTCATAAACTTTTAATACAGCAGAATAAGAAAGTGGATTTGCTGTCCTTGTATCATCACCTTTACTAAGTACTGACAAGTGCCTGAGGGGAAGATGTGGGTTCCTGTGTTCTTCCTTCTTCTTTTATCCTTTCTTTTTTTCTTTTTTCTTTTAAATTTCTGTACTGTATCTTTCTTGCTTTTGTGCAAGGCAAAAGCTACTGCTGCCGACTGAGGCGAAATCTTAAGAAGTGCCCTGACCACCCAAAGAGGGGCTGAGCTGAGAGAGCAGCACTGCTTATTCCTCCAGGAGATGAGAGGCAGAGCCCAGACACTTTAAGTGTGAGCACCAGAGAAACACACCTTGGTTGCTCTTTCTTTGCATATTTTGTCTGTGCTTGTTTATCAACAGGAACAACCACCCTAACTCAGTAATTCCCTCTCTTCACAAAGAAAATGAGGACTTTAGTTATTTTTAGTACTACACCCATACAGTTTTTGTTGTAAGTTCTACAGGCAGGGGGAGATGAGGAACATGAACATTGTTAAAACTAAATCTTTTCTCAATAGTCTACAAGTATTTTGCCTATTTTCTACTCTTTTCCATACCTGTAAATAATCTTTAAAAATATTTTCAAGCACATCTCTTGCAGCCATTTCCATCCCCAACCCCTAAAACCAAGTACAACCATTTACTGTCAATGTAAATACTGTTCAACAGTTATTCCAGTGCCACTCAATTAGTCACGGTTACTACAGTACCACTCCAGGACGACATGTGGAAAGAAGAGATCATAGATTTGAAAAGACATTTCCTGGTAGACTAGCAGTCTGGGAGACTGAAGGAACCCACAAATATTTTATATTCACCCCATTTTGCTTCACCTTGGTTTGTTACAACAGACAGATCTGCTTTTAGGAGAGGCACTGTCAGACAATTGTTCCCTCAAGGTCTTACAAGACCCATTTACTCTGTAATTGTTATAATTTTGATCAAATAAACCCAAAGTAGGATGTTTGGCTTACCTGGGTGTAGTTTCTAGCTGTGCCGCCTGGCTGCTGGATAATATAAAGCAAACTACCTTGTTCCTGAACCGCCTGCAGAACACAGGTAGTGATACCACGATGCTCTCTAAAAGCTACTGATTTAAAAAGAAACAAACATCCTCCCCCCAGACACATAAAACCAACCCTCAAAACCCCTAACATAAAAGTTTGGTAGGATGATAAATAAATGCACTACACTTTGAGCCCTGTTTGTTGTATGGTGCTTACCTTCAATTAAGAAGCAGCAACAGTACAATATTGCTGCTTGTGGGACCCTGTATGATTTGAATTTAAATGTGTATGGATTGCCAAAACTTTCATCATTGTTTGGTACCAAAGCAGTGAAACATGCAAATTACTTTAAACTGATAAAGCCACATCACAGTCTAAGCTCTCTTCTATATCCTGTCCTTAAAAAAAGGGGGGGGGGACGACAGACAGATGGACAGACCCCAAAATTAAAAGAATTGGCCATTAGTATCATATTTTTAATAAATGTAACCTGGATCTTAAAACTTCTTCTAGTTGCAGCTTCAGCACAGTAACCATAGAAATAATCTAATCTCTTTTTATTAACATGCTGTTTGTCCTTGATCATTATTCTTCTTAATTGAAATACTTCAGGTACTTGGAAAAAAATTGCCTTACAGCACAATATATTGCATAAAAGTTGTTTCATTTTGTAACCTGCTGGTACACTGTGTCCTACATTTCAACACTTTTCTGGGAAGCTCCTTAAAGGCATCTTCAATTTTTAATGACTCCCTGGAAATCTGCAGAGGAAGGAGACGTAGATCATTTTTTTTGGCATCCCATTTCTGACAGAGCACTTTGAACTATTTGGTTGTGATTGTGTGTATGTGTGTGTATATATACATATATATATACTCTGTGATTTAAAATTTCATTAGATAAGCATCTAAAAGCAGCGAGTCTAATTCCAGGTGGAGTAATTGGTTAACATTTTCTTGATTACAGTAACTTGTGACATCTGCACCTTCCATTCATGTAAGGGTAACAGGCACACCATACCTTATTCTGACACCAGAACTACCCTTCCCACAGCCTGGAATGTGGGTTCACCCTACCCTAGATGGATCGATTTACCTCAAACCCATGGTAGAGAAACCCCTGCAAATGCTTTCACTTACACCACAGGCTCAAAACTTCAGTGCAAAGCTGCTGCTGCAGAATACCCAGGCAGCCCTCAAACACATGATTAATCTTCCAGTTTCATCTCAGGCATGTAATGGGAACACTCACGAAGGCTTCTCTGCAGCACTGTTTCATTTGTAAATTAAACTGGCTCATCAGACCTGCAGTATATGGCTGAAGTTTATTTCTGGCCAGAGACCTGATTAATGCTAATGGGATATCTGACAACGGGACTGAATCCACAGCAGCTTGAGAAGGGGTGATTAAGAGAAGAAATGGCTGAAGAAGAACGGACAGGAGGAAAGCTATGGAAACAAGTGGCATTCCTCAGGGACTGGTACTGGAACTGGCGCTGTTCAACATTTTGTCGGCAACATGGACAGCAGGATTAAGTACACACGCAGCAAGTTTGTCAAGCACACCAAGTTGTAGGGTCATGAGATTTCCCACCCCCCCGAATACTTTGTCCAGCTCTGGGGCCCCAACATAAGGAGGACATGGATGTGCATGCTATGTTAACTGACTTATAGACCATTTATTTTAATAGGTTCAGCTTACTTACAGATTGCAGTCAGAGATGGCACACTTGCTCTCAGATTTCTAGCCCAAAGTCTTACTGATTTGCTAGCACAGGTCAAGCTTTTTTCCAAGATTATCCTCTCATCCTTCCCCTGTCTGTGATAAATTCCTTCCAAACCAGTGTGTGCATTATCAATAGACACAGAAAAGCTCAGCAGACAACAGGGCACAAAGTTCTAATTTATCCACTTCTGTGATGGGCCGGATGGTCCAACAATCCTGCAGCAGCTAAAAGCCTGATCAATCGCTTCCCCTGCAAAATGGCATGGAGTGAAGGGAGCTGCCACTGCATCTCCAGCACTTCTGGTACAGCAGGTTTGCTCTACCTGTTTGATCCTACCACACAGGAAACCATTTGATAGAGTCAGCAGGCATTTTCCCAAGCCCTATTAGCACCAAGCAGGGGACGCCTTAGTCCCAGTCCATCACTCTAATTGCTGCCATCTCAGGAGCAGACTTTCAGCCCATTTTGAGGAGACCAGTGTGCTGTGTCATCTCCCTTCAAGCAGAGACACGATATATCACAGCTTCTTGATATCTCTCTGAAAACCTGCCTTCCTAAATGGCCATCAGAGGCTTTTTTGACAGCTTCCTAGCTCATTTATTTGGCATTTGATCACAGGTTTTGAGAAATTATAGAAGTCCTCTGGAAGCTGTGATCCCCAGAGCAACTAAAGAGGATTCACAGACTTTAATCCCTCAACATGCCCTGTAAAAACATACCACTATTTGAAAAACAATCATATATGCTATGTGCATTGACGCTATGCATACATTCCACTGCAGAGCTAGACAAAATGCTGGGACCTCGAACAAGGCTGCTTGTGCTCTCCACATCTCCAGCTCTGCTCCAAATTCCTCTCTTGCACCACCCTCTGCACCATTCATCACTCCCACAACTTTCCCAGTTCTTGGTACCACTGAATCCTGCCTTTGTTGACATTTGGTTTTCATACATATACTGGATACATTACAGATGAAATCCAGTGTCACAGCACAAAACCACCTCTGAGGAATAAACTTTCTATCACGGGGTGTCTTCCATGGATCACCAACACACTATATAGAAGTCTAATCCTCCTTTCTGAATTCAGAAGATACATACTGACATTGTGGAGTGGAAAGCAAGTTTACATCACAAAGCAAAAGTAAGTTCATACACCCTTTGGTAATGGGTGCATAAGACCCATAACCCAGGCTGACAAACAATTGAAAAGTGATATCAGTTACTAACACATACACAAGCTGAAAGCCCGATGAATGATGGGCCTGAGGAAACCTGTGACCTGGCAGAGCAGAAATGGAATTTAGAGGGGAAAAAAAAAAAAAATAAAGCTCTTCCTTTTTCTGTCACTTTCAACATAAAATTTAGCTTCAAACATTTTGAAAGCAATTTGACCTCTAGCTGCCACGGGTTTCATATCTGTAACAGAGAGAGTGGATTTATTTTTTAACATGTTGGCATTTCACCAGCAAAGGATGGGTTTAATACTTTCAGTGCATCATGAGGAATTCACACATGACACCATTTGTGACTACAACACATGGGCTTCAGTAGAGAATACTATGTAGATGTTCGTACCATAAATGACATTTTCTATTTTGTCTCTTTACAAAGCATGGAAGTCTACTAGTCAAGCACAAAACAGAGCCCAAAATCTTCTTTGTGTCAGCCTTTCAGTGATATTCCTGAAATGCTTACAATCCCTTTATTCCCTTCTCTTTTTCCTCCAGTAAGTGCAGGAAAGCAACGCTCACTGCTAAACCTGCCAACAAAATACAAACTCTTGATGAATTACAAAGTTTTGAGTCATGCTTTCCACCAGCTTCTCTGAGGTGAAGGGGAAAGGGACCATGACTGCAGTTGTACGTGTGTACAAATTCAATTAAATAGAGAAAAATTGATGTCTCTTTTATCCCAAGTCACATAGAACTCAACACTGCAGCATGACAAAGAAGCCATCACACAACTTTAATGTATTTTAATTGTCTTAAGGGGCATGTTTGTTGGTGTCACTCAAGAGGCTTGTTCAACCTTGCTTTCTCTGACAAGAACTTTTTTCAGGACCATTTAGGAGTTTTCCATCACAATCTGTCACAGAAGACGCAGTTTTGAACAAGCCTCCTCTAACAAAGCAAGCTGCCAGCTTGGTCCCTCCTGAATAACCAAGCCCATACTGAAATACTGGGGTATGGGTACACCAAACCTGGAAAAAATGCATTGAAAATATTGCTTTGAGAAAGATTAAGTCCTTCTTATCCAATCTTTCTGTCAATAGCAGTGTATTAGTACTACAATGCCAGGAAAAACAACAAAGCCAGATGCAAATGGAACTTCCAGACTTGAAGCATATTGCGAAAAGACGAAGCTAGAAACCCACATCTTCACCTAAAAAACCACCTGCAAAAAACAAAGACTACGGTGGTGTTAAAGTAACTTAAAGCAATAGGGATCTGATCCCAAAAGAACAGTTGCACACTAGCCTGCGTCCCTATGTCCAAGTGGGGGAAAAGGTGTGGTTTTAGAGGCTCCACTTTGAGAAGGACCAGCAGAGAACCTGCAGCCCTCATCAATAGCCAAGGCTGGTTCTGAAATAGTGGTTGTCCTGGAAATGGAAGAGGTTGTAGGGTTGATTACTGCAAGAAAATCCAGACATTAATCCATTCTTGACAAAAATCAGTGGGATCACCTATTTATTTTGGCAGAGGGCAGTCCATATTTGCTAGGAAACTGAAGTGGCTCACACCTGCAGTCCAGACCAAAAGCCTTGTGCAAGCTGGGTAGTGAGGTAAGCCAGGCAAATAGATGAAAAACTGATCCTGCTGCATACCTGTATATCCAGATTCACACCAGCTGCCAGCACAGCAAAGGGGAATGCACTACTACTGTTTGGCTCTTTATCATCTGGTTAGAGATTCCAAATACAAGTTGTTGTGGTTTAAGCTTAGTCGTAAATTAGACAAAGCATGTAGCCTGCTTGTTTTCCCCCCTCAACCTGTCCTT